>PVJS01016314.1:0-37646 GCA_004027185.1 Glis glis
TGCGGTACCGGGGATTGAACCCAGGGACGTTCTACCTCCGCACTACACCCCCGGCCCTATTTTTTATACTTTTATTTTGAAACCGGGTCTCACGAAGTTGCAGAGGGCCTCACTAAATAGAGAGAGAGAGAGACAGGGAGAGAGAGAGAGAGAGAGCTGAGGCTGGCCGCGAACCTGCGATCCTCACGTCACCCAAGTACTGGGATTACAAGCATGCGCCACCACGCCTAGCTGATAAACTTTTTCAATTATCTTTTTTTCTCCTATCAAAATGTTCAGATGTTCTTACCCCACATGGTCAATGGATTGCATTAATTGATTCTTGCATGTTGAGCCAATTTCACATTCCCAGGATGCCCCCCACTTTCCATGATGTTTTATCTTTTTTCTAGGTAGCACTGGATTCTATCTGCTAATGTTTTATTCAGGGTTTTTGTGTGTGCATCCATGAAGGATAATGATCTGAAGGATCTAGTTTTTCTTATAAGGTTGTTTTTTAATGCTAAATAGAACAAAACTTTTAAATGTCTATGTCAAAAGCCAAGTTCTGAAGTTACTGCTTTCCATAGAAGAAATGATCGGATCCAAAAGTTAATCAATGAACTCAGACATATATATCAATAAGAGGTTTCAAAGACAAGGCAGTGCTGTACTGGAAGAGTTTCAGAAAGATGAAACTAACATCTAAAGGACAAGAGAGAAATAGTAAAGGTCAAATCTGGCTAAATCTGCAGGGCTGTGACTCAAGCCAAGGGGAACACAAAGTCAGTTTGTCCCACACAAGATATAACACCAATGTTAATGAACCTCAGAGCATGGAAGTCAGCTATCAGAAAGCATAAATATCACATCAACTTTACTGTTAGCAAAGGGCTTGGTTAAATATGTAGTCCACTGATCATATAATACCTTTTAGTAAGTAAGGAAGAAGCAAAAGGTGGAATAATGCCAAGGTCTTAATGACAAAGTCTGAAGTCTGAGAGGAGTGCATACCAGAAGAAGTAAACCTAAGGAAAGAGCTGTGATCACTTGGTTACATAAATAGTGATTAGTAGGAGCTACAATTTAATAAATCAGAGTAGAGCAGATGCCCACCAATATGGGTGAGCTCTGTGGGCAAGCACTGATGCGGAGTGGAGCACAAAGGTAGCCTAAGGAGGAACTTGTTTTCTCTGCTATTCTGGTCCCAGAGCTCCTGGTCCCAGACCTTCAGACTCAGGCTAGAATCCAGACCATTGGTTTTCTAGCTCTCAGGCCTTTGAATTATACCACAGGGTGTAGTCCCTGTTCTGCAGCTTGCAGAGGGCTGACTGTGTATGTCTCCTATTGGCTCTGTGTCTGTGGAGAACCCCAGCTAGCACAGTGGGTGTTAGGGTTTGGATCTGGAATGTCCCCCTCTAAAAAGCTCATGTGCCAGGCAAAGCAGCAGTGTTCAGAGGTGAAACCATTGAAGGCGGGCTCTAACTTCATCAGTGAATTGATCCATTGATGGGTTAGTACTTTGAATGTATTTCCTGGGTGGTAACTGTTGGCAGGTAGGGTGTGGTGGGGGAAGTTGGTCACTGCAGAGCGTGGCTTTGAACAGCATCTGTCCCTGGTCCCTCTGTTCTCTTGGTCGTTCTCTGCTTTCCCACTGCCATGAGTTGAGCAGCTTCCCTCCACCCATCCTGCCACAATATGTTTTTCTTTTCCTTTTTTTTTTTTTTCTGGGTGGGAGTATGATTGAACACAGGGGAATTCTACCTCTGAGCTATACCCCCAGCTCTTTTTATTTTTTAATTTTTTGAAACAGAGTCTAAGTTGCTGAGGGTCTCACAAAATTCCTGAGGCTGGCCTCAAACCTGCAACCCTCCTGTCTCAGCCTCCTAAGTACCAGCATGATGCTTTTGCCTTGGACCAGGGCCTACAGCTCTGAAACCATGAGCCAAAATATACTTCCCCCCTCTAATTTGTTCTTGTCAGGCATTTTAGTCACAGCAACAAAGAAGCTAACCACACAATGGGTTAATGTTTATGTCTTCCTAAAAACTCAAGTTTATATTATCAAAGGTCAATAATATTATGCATGCTAGGATTTATAGAGGGCCCATAAATCCTCTGCTTTTCTACCCTGAACTAACTGAAACAAAGGAGTCAGGTTATTAAAAATATCATCATTGTAGCTTGTAAGGGGTACGCAAACCCAGGCATGGTGGCACACACTTGTAATCCCAGTACTTGGGAGGCTGAGACAGGAGGATCTCAGGTTCACGGCCAGCCTCAGCTACTTAGTGAAGCACTCCACAACTTAGTGAGACCGTTTCAAAATAAAGAATAAAAATAGGGCTGGGGGTGTAGTTTGGAGGTAGAATGCCCTCTGGGTTCAATCTATAGTACCACACAAAAAAACGTGGGATATGCAGAGCAAGTCTTCATTTAGGGAAACTATACACTTCCAAATAATCAACCCCTAAATTAGCATTTTCAAAAACTATTCAATGTGAATCTGGAAATTGCAGGTCCCCTTGAAAGACTGAGACTATGGCTACCACCTTTGCCACATGGCTAAGAGCAAATCAGAGATCCTGCTCCCCAGTGCCAGCTAGATGCCAGAGAGTTGAAGGAGAGTGAGGTGAGCTATGTATGCAGACGCATCTCCTTCTCCCTGCACACCAGGGACAACTGGGCAAACAGAGGTCAAGAATGAAGAACAGAGACCTCTTGAAAGGAAAAAAAGAGTAAAGAGGTTTTTCTATAACAATACAAAGCTATATTTCAGGAGAAAACATATTACTTTATAAGCTTGAGGAAAGTTACAGATTCAGCCTCAGATGGACTGACATTATAAACCAGACATAAAAAGTGACAGAAATATCCCAGTCTTAAATGGCCTAGATAATTGCCACTTCTCACTGCTTCATTTTAACACAGGAAGACAATAAAATGGGGCCTACCTGGTTAGCTTCTTTTATATTATGGAAAAAGCACATTCTCAGATGGGTTTCAGAAAGATGATTTTATCACATTTGTAGCATTCAAATGTAGCATTCAAATGAGGTACGTGGTTTATAATTCTATGTATAATTCTGTATGTACTATTATCCCTTTATGTGTAAATACAGCCAGACCTAATCTTCAGAGATGTAGTGTTTTAGAAAGGTAACACAGAATGTCATATGAAATCAATGCCAATATTCACAGCATGTGAATCCAAGTTCAGAATTCTTCTCTTTCAACGAGTCTAGGAAAATCCTGATAGGTTGCTAGACTGCTTTTTAATCTCCTCCAGAATTCTTTCCAACTTGCGTTCCAAGTATAAGACAACCAATCTGAAAAATCATCACTGTAATGGACATATTTTCATTCTCTTCCTGTCAGAGATGAACAGTATGATTATGGCAGTTTCTTTCATCCTTGTTACTGTGTTTTCTATAAGCACAGAGCCTGACAGGAAATATATCATTAAATCTTCCCTTACTTCCTCCTGTTTTTCTTTCTTCCTCACTTCATTTTCTCAAGATAGTATTGTGTAACTGACATTTTCTTTGAGAAGGTGCCTTATTATTCTCAATTTTGTTAAGAACATTCATATTTGTGAATACATCCATTATTCCTCCCCTACTATGTGCAAAGAACTATGAGCTATGGGTGAGTAAAAATATCCTACAATCTGACCACTGCCCCCAAATGTTTATAACTGAAGAAATAGCAATATATATATATATATATATATATATATATATACATATTGCATTTTTAGATCTACAAAGTATGTGAGAATATAATCTGTGATATTGAAATCTACTCATATTCATGCAGAACTAGATTCACAATGCATCATACATTTCAAATATTTGACATTTCTGATGGCCAGTTATTTAACTATCCTCAATTCGCCATCTCTCAGATCTTCAAACCATGAGCTTCTTTTTTGTTAAATGACTTGAAATGTTGTAAGATAACAAACCAAAATTAATGTTGTTTTTTGCTTGTTTGTTTGTTTGTTTGTTTTTATGGTACTGGGAATTGAACCCAGGGCATTCTACCACTGAGCTACACCCCTAGCCATTTTCATTTCATTTATTTATTTATTTTGGAATAAGGTCTCACTAAGTTGCTAAGGCTGGCAATCTGCAATTCTCCTCTCTTAGCCTCCCAAGTACTGGTATTACAGACATGCGCCATCATGCCTGGCTCAATGTTGACTTTTAAGTATAATATCCTTAAAAGACATTTATAATTAAATCATTAAGTATGTTTAAATATAATTTCAGAAAATCTGCATTTCTATTAAATTAGATTCCACTTCTTTATGACTGAAATGCTGAACAAAAGATAAACTAATTTTGAAAATTAAAGGCTTTCTAATGTTTTCATTATAAATGTATTTTCTCTTTGATTTCAAAATATGAAACTGACTATTTGAAATAACTACCTTTCACATCAGCTGAATAGATAATTTCTGATAATTGCAGCAAGTATAGCATATAAGAATAACCTTCAGAACTCAAACTGGAGACTTTTTACAAAACAATTGAGTAGAGAAATCCACTGTGTTTTCTTCTTATAAAGAAATCACTTTCTGGTCTAAGAATTGAGATGGGTGATACCAAAAGTCTTATTATTCAAGTGAGAAGGGGTAATAGATTAGCAAAGAAAGGTTGACATTTTGTGGAGGGCAACGTGATTAATTCATAATCATGATAAAATAAAAGCAATTTCATTTAAAGAGCTGCAATACATGTAGAATAAGATGGGATGCTTTTATTTCATCTTGGTTATGAGTTCTCATGTAGCACTCCACAAAACGTCAACCTTTCTTTGCTAATCTGTTAACCCTTCTTGTTTGAATAATAAGACATCTTATATCACAGAATAAAAGAAGGAAAAAACTGAGACACAAAAAGAGACATTACCCTTGATACATGTTTTTCATTGTAAGCCTATCGAGGACATTAAGAGTCCCATTAACTTAGAAATGTCTTAAAATAATCGTATTACTTATAGAGAAAGACAAAGTACCACTTACATGTTGTTAGGCTAAGAGAGGTGGAAAACATCGTTGTCTTTAATCCCTCATTTAGGTGAGAGGAATGATAATGAGCTGGGGCATTTGAAAATATATGGATCAAAATAGACAATACGGGAGAAGAAATGATCAAATTTGGCTTTTGGAAGCCATCTAACTGAAATTTTCCAAGAGCTTTTAAAACTTTATTTACTGATACTTTATGTAAAAACTACAAAAAGACTTGTTACCAATAAGTTTGTTCTGTATATCTAATATCATGTAGGAAGTTATGTATTAGAGGATTAAATATGTAAATACTGAGATTGAATGATCTGGTTAATATTTTAATGACCTAAATTGGTACTGAAAGTATTTTGCTTCCAAAGGTGCTTAAAAACAGAGTTTCAATATAACTGGGTCTTAAAAGAAATGACCCTATAAGTTGAATGACATTTTTACCTAATGGAAGTTTCCACCTATGCTTTCTATAAAATTGGAAGCTCTGAAGATAAATGATATCAATAGCAAATTTCTTTAATAACTTTTTTTGCGGTACTGGGGATTGAACCCAGGGACATTCTACCTCCGAGCTACACCCCCAGCTCTATTTTTTATTCTTTATTTTGAAACAGGATCTCACTAAGTTGTGGAGGTCTCACTAAGTAGCTGAGGCTGGCCGCAAACCCGGGTCCTCTGGTCTCAGCCTTCCAAGTACTGGGATTACAAGCATGCACCACCATGCCTGGCATCTTTAATAATTTTTTTTAAATGTAATCCGCTTATTTTAAATTAGGATTAGCCAATTAAAGGGAAAAGCATATCAAGAAAATATATAAGAATTAAACTTATCAATTAATAGCACAAATTGCTGATGAGCAAGATAATTTAACACAGAGTAGGTGAGAAGTTACAAATATGTTAAGGCATATTTTTGGAGAAGAACTTCACATTACTATTCTAAATCAAATTTTATTTGTACATTTCAGTAGACAAAATTCAGCAGTGCCCCCAGGCAAGCGCACAATTTTACCAGTAAACTGCTTATTACATTTCTAAAAGATGTCAAGTAGGATTTCTGTTAGACAACTCCTGCTTCTATATTTCATAGAACTCTTAAAGAAAATTAAACAACTTCTTGTTGTTATTGCTGCTGCTGCTGTTGTTATTTATCACCTATCTTGAAATAAGTTGGACCATAATTTCTCACTGATTTGACTTAAATAATTTAAACTATACTATTATTTGAACATTTCTTCCTAAATTTGTTCTTCCAGAGACATAAATTTTCTGTTATCTCTTTCCAGTTTAGTCAATATTCCCCTCAATTAACCCAAACTATTTTCAGCATGTGACCCAAATTGAAACCATGTCCCTACAATTATACAGAGAATGCCCTATACCTGTAGGTTTTTATCATATCCAGTCTATACATAAACATCCCAAAAGAGGCATTTACCAAGCCCCAAAATTGCAAGCTTATTTTTAATTTGTTATCCAGCACCAACCATTATTCATTGAGAAGACTCTCAGTCACTACTGCTTTCCAAGTTTCTTTCTCCTATCAGATTACTAGGATTTTATCAAATTTTCCAAAAGGACTCATTTGCATTTTAAGAAGTAAATCTTGGTCTGTAATTTATTGCCTGATATTGTAATCTAAAGGTGTTTATACAGCTTGAACTCATATTTGCATTTGTGGATTCATGATTTGTTTTAAATACAACTGATGATAAATTTTAAAATGCTGTTGAGTATCTCAATATAAATGTTAAAATTACACAACTTCAAAGTCTGAAGAATTTGCATACTTGATACTTTGCAACTTCACTTTAAATTTGACACAAAGGACTCTAAAAGCCATATCATGTAAATCTTAGTTGCAATTACCAATATATTGCCCAGGTACTGGGGGAGGAAGCTAGAAGGCATGCTAGTGATTACAAAGATTAGCATCAGATCTTTTAAGATAATATTATACTGGCATAGCCCCCCTGGAGAGCAGAGGGAAATTTATTTTCATTACTTTTTCCTCTTCTTTCTCTTTGTTACATTCTGTGCTTTCTGGACCAAGAAATCAGTGCTCTTTGTGTTTAGAGCACTATCGTAGACTACTATATGGCTTGGTCTACAACCACAACTTATTTTTTAGTCCATTTACTTATTATTTATTAAGTACCAAATGGATTCTATGTTTAGCTTCCTTAATAAATAAATGAGAACATGATTTCTGGCCTTAAGAATCTAATTTCCTGGGGAGAGGGGTTGAAGTTAACATGTAAGCTAGAAAATTCCAATACTAAGGAGATACACACAAAATACATGGGAAAACTTAACTCCATCTTAAATCAGTCCTGAACTCCAAACAGTTGATTGGTTAACAAGCTGAAAGAAACAGTGAATGGGGAGTTAGGTACTAGCTCTGTAAATAATCAACAATATCATATATGAAAATGAATTATGCAACCTAATT
The DNA here is from genome assembly GCA_004027185.1 of Glis glis. NCBI lineage: Eukaryota > Metazoa > Chordata > Mammalia > Rodentia > Gliridae > Glis > Glis glis. The sequence continues at coordinate 7,461 of PVJS01016314.1, forward strand.
TGAAGACTAAAGAAACTTTGAAATTATTAAACAAAGAATAAACAAAAAATTACTAAGTCTGCTTATGACTCTTCCCATGAAATTTTAGTATGAAAAATAAAACTTTGAAATATTTTGTTGTTTGGCTTGCAAAAGAGAGAAAAGAACACTAGGAGAAATAGTGTTACTCAAAATGTCCACAGCAAAGACCACCGTGTTATCCCTATGGTTGGCTAATTGTGACTTTCCTGATTCTCAAAGTCCTTGATTCTGCACATCCCCATGGTTATTTTTTACCATTCTCATCTGATATGCATTCCCAGCCCTGACTAAGGATGTGAACTGTCATTATTTTTAAGCATTTTAGTGAAAAGATTTTAGCTTCCCTAAGGCATCACACTGTATCAATGGTTCAATAAACCTGCCAAATGTTTTACTTACTTTGAAGAGAAAACAAGTTTAGAAAATATTAAGCACTTAATATTTTGTGGACTTATATGAAGTGACTCCCCAGTAGGAATACATGTCAAAAGCAGAGTTTTTCCTCACAATATCAAGTTCAACCAGATACAGCATTTGTCATAGGCTAATTTAATACAGAGATATACATCATTAATCCTTATGTTTTACTCCTATTTTATCAGGAGTGATTTTATTCTGATTTGTTGGTCAAACACAATGAAACTGAAAAACTAATCTTAAAATGAAACAGAAACAGAAGAAACACAAAACAGGTCTCTACAATCATATTCCATTGGAGGCAGAGTGGCAGAGTTACTGAAATCCTTTTTTTTTTTTTTTTTGCGGTACCGGGGATTGAACCCAGGGGCATTCTACCTCCGCGCTACACCCCCAGCCCTATTTTTAATACTTTATTTTGAAACCGGGTCTCACGAAGTTGCGGAGGGCCTCACTAAGTAGAGAGACAGAGAGAGAGAGAGAGAGAGAGAGAGAGAGAGAGAGAGACAGGGAGAGAGAGAGACAGGGAGAGAGAGAGCTGAGGCTGGCCGCGAACCCGAATCCTCCGGCTCTGCCTCCCAAAGTACTGGGATTACAAGCATGCGCCACCACGCCCGGCTACTGAAATCCTTTTATGATTTACTTAGAAATATAATTTTATTAGTTTTGAAATAAACAATAATATCAACCAAGGTTACTCATGACTACTAAAAGTAAACTATGTGTAAGAATGAACTTCTAAGCATACATAAAAGTATAAATTTAGCAAAATAATTTTTCAAGAATTCTTCTGACACTTTAAGCACACCACGTTTAATTTAACTGAAGATCTGAGTTAAATTCCAAAGAGTGGATGTCATTTCTATAAGTCACTAGAAAAAACATAATTACAATGAAAAATTTTCCTTAGGACTCACTAGAAAGTATATGATGCATATAACCTTACTTAGAAATAATGCAGAAAAAAATTCAGAAAGAGAATTAATAGCACTCCAGGATAACTTTTTTCAGTCATACTCTATTTACATATTTAAAGTGATAGTTTGAAATAAAGGCATTATACCATGCTATGCATCTATGGAAGTTTTAAAGAAAGATAATGTTCAATTTATTTATGTTCTCCTTCATAAAAGAGTAAATATAATTGATTTCAAAATAGACTGTATTGATTATAGACTGTCTTGGTATATTCTTTATTTCTTCCAGAGATAACAAAGCAGTGAAGAAAAAGAGGGGTATCTTAGTCAAAATTCTCACTGATATAATCCAAAGACCTGATGACATAACTTAGAGGAAGGAAGATTTATTTGTTCAGTTTCCTTGGAGATTCTGGGGTTCAGTTCCTGTGAGTCCAGGGACCACAGATCTGGGGGCACAACAGCAGGAAACAGAGAGAGGGAGAGCATAAGGCATTGCTCTCACATTACAGAGGCCACAAGCAAGAGTGAGCAGGGGGAGGAGGAACCAATATATAATCCCCAAGGCCTCACCCCCAGGGACCACTCCTTAGCAACCACACCCTGCTTCCAACATTGCTACCTTGTTTCTGTGAGGGCTAGGGGAACATTCCAAATCCAAACCATTATAAGCGGAAAATGTTGGGAAAAAAGCAATTCAGTGAAGTAAATGTTGGTGCTACTTTTCTCCAAGAGTACCTGACGAGGCCAGAAGTAGGTGAGAGACTGAGGAGCTGAGTAGAACCTTCAGTTGACTCTGAGCTGAGATTTGAACAGACTCACAGGGATAGACAGACAGAACATTGTCGTTTAATAGATAGATTTAAATATGCACCATGATCAGCAAAAAGCACAAACACAAATGCTCACATATAAGCACTTTTAGGCACACTATAGTTAAATGGCTGAAAATCAAAAACTAAAAGAAATTTTAAAAACAGCCACAGAAAAAAGACAGGACCTTCAAAGGAGAGTCGATCAGACTTACAACTGATTTCTCAACAAAAACAGTGTTAAAAGAAAATGAATATAGACTTTAATTCTATACTAAAAAAATTCCTTTAAAAATGCAGAACAAAAATAAAAACACATTCAGACAAAGAAATCGAGATATAATTCATTATCAGTGGACTAGACTAAAAGAAATCTCACCGGCAATTCTTCAGGAAAAAGAAAAATAATATTACCTGAAATAGAGGGATGCAAGTGGAAATGAAGAACAAGAGAAAGGGTGGTTAAAATATGGGAGTAAAAACCAATAATGTTTATGGAATGAAAAAATAATTATTTAAGTTGAACAATGGAGTAGGTGACGATATTAAAATACTTTAGGACTTCTGTACACTCAAGGAAGAGGTGAAAGTATGGTATATATATTAGACATTAATAAGTCAAGGAGGACGCCGGGCTTGGTGGCGCACGCTTGTAATCCCAATACTTTGGGAGGCGGAGACCAGAGGATCTGGGTTCGCGGCCAGCCTCACCTCTCTCTCTCTACCTAGTGAGGCCCTCTGCAACTTTGTGAGACCCGGTTTCAAAATAAAGTATAAAAAAATAGGGTCGGGGACGTAGCACGGAGGTAGAACGCCCCTGGGTTCAATCCCCGGTACCGCAAAAAAAAAAAAAAAAGTCAAGGAGGTATTCTGTAGTGGAGCAAACACAATAGTAGTTATAAAACACCATAATAATACCAAGCTAATTGAGATGGAGGAGGAAAATAGAGTAATAAAATACCATTTATAAGAAGCATACCTAAAATAGAATTTTCTAAAAAGTTGGACAAATGGTAGAGAAAGACTTGTTAAACAGCACATGTTGAACACTAACAATAATGGAAACAATTGGTAAAATGCATTACATTAAAATAAGAACTTTTTTGTAAAACAAACGTTATGAAAGAAAAGGCAAAGCTGAGAGTAGTGAAAGCTATTTATAAAACTTATCACTGATAAAAGGCTCATCTTTAGAATATTTAAATGCATTTTACAAATAAGACTTACAAGTCAATGGTAATTGGGCAAAATAATTCAATAGACTCACACAAAATACAATTTCCATATGACTGTAAGATGCATGAAAAATGCTCACATTTTGTGGTCTCTTGTCAACTAAGCATCATTTATACCCTCTTTTGAGTTGTCTTCTGAATCACAAAACCAGCAGCCAAGAACTATGTTTCCCAGAAGCCCCCTGCCCTGTGTTTCTAGTTCACAGTTTGCTAATCAAAGTCACTGGTGTTAGAGTTGAAAAGTAAAGAAGAAAGCAAAGACAAAGGATGAGAAGAGTGGGATGATATTTACAGGAGCCGTGTGGGATTTCTTGATGAGCACGCCTAGGTTTATACCAAACCAAACTCCACACATACCTGGGCCAGAAAACACATGCATGAATCTTTCTAGCAGCACTATGCATCACAGCAAAACAATAAAAATGACTCAAATGTCCACCCACATTGATTGACAAATAAATTGTAATTTATCCATAAAATGGAGTATAAGAGTAACATTAAGTGAACCCCAGAAGTATATAACAAGTACTGTGTCCCAAGAGAAATAGGTTTAAAACCAAGCCCCCTCCCCTTTTATACTATGTTCCTTATTGTGATTTAAAGATGCTTTTCCTGGTTAAAAATGTGATAGATCATCAACCATGAGGACAAACTAAGGAAGTTAAGAAATTTTTTATTCTTTCCTCATCTTTATAATCTGTAGCATGTCTAAATTCTACCTAGCCTAATAAAAATAGGCAAAATATATCAAAAACTTATTACCATGCACTATATTAAGACTTGTATAACATAATCTAATTCGATTCTGGCAATAATCCTATAAGTGCTATTACCTACTTTTTTCTGATGAGGCAGCTTGCCAAATCCCACAACTAGGAACTGCTAAAGCCAGAATTCAAACCCAGCTTCTTGTCCTAAGAGAATACATTCCTAACTAACCCAGCCACTATTTGAGCCCTGAATATTTCACAAAATCTGTTTTCCTTCCAGCTCCCAGTGGAGTCTAACTAGATCACTAAGAGCCCTCTGAGCTCTCTCTGTGTTACCAGTGGTCTCCAACCCACTCTCTACTGTGTTCCTTACCTGACATAGTTCTGAATATGTTCACTAATCTTCACCTAGCCTACTCTGTCCTTTCAAACCTCTCATTGACAGCAGGTTAGGAATTATTAAGAAGTGTGATATTTTCTTTGAAAATTTTGAGTTGAACTATACACTTCCATCCATTCAGGTTATTTGTATTCATTAGAATGCATGGGAATTTAGCATCAGTAAATAGATTTATAGTAACATTTGCTGTCTTTTAAAAATCCTATTCCTTAAGGCTAAATGTACATGATCTGTATACGAAGGAAGAAAGGAAGGAAGGAAGGAAGAAAGGAAGGAAGGAAGGAAGGAAGGAGGGAGGGAGGGAGGGAGGGAGGAAGGAAGGAAGGAAGGAAGGAAGGAAAGAAGGAAGGAAGGAAGGAAGAGAAGAAAATAGAAAAGCCTGACCACGGTAAGTGCTGCTTTTTATTTTTAATGCATCCACTTCTGAGAAGACTTGAGAGAGTTGTCACAATAAAACAGCTCTACAATGGGACAACCTAGGAGAAAAGATGCTCTACATTTGGTGCACATGAACATGGAGCAGACTTCTGACCAGTGCAGCCTCTGAGATGAGTACCATGCCACATCAGTTTTCTTTCTGACATGGGAAGCATGCTCCAGTAGCCAATGTCACAGTTTCCACATCCCCAGGTGGGATGCCATGGGTTACAGGGATGAATGTTGAGTGAAAATACTGCTGTGAAAAGCTAGCAGCCGAGTTTACTGTATTATTCTCTTGGGCCAACCGAGCCGCTACAACCCATAGAGGGAGGCTCCAGAATAAACTCTACTTGGCTGTTTTACTAAAAAGGCTGTTTACCTTCTGGCCCCAAACATGGGCCTTATCTCTTCCTCACTTCCTGCACTGCTACCTCCTCTTTGGCCTGGACTACTGTGGTGACATCTAATCAGTGTTCCTGTTTCAACTCCTGCCCCTTCTAAAGTGCACAGTACTTGGGGTTATGCTTTAAAGGCACAAACTTTAGAAGGACACAGCCTTATTCATAGCCCTACAATAGTACCCAGTACACTTAGAATAGAATCCAGAATCTCTTCCATGGTCTACAAGCTCCACATTATTTATCCCTTGGATTCCTCTCTCATCATCCCTTACTTACACTTCCTTCCTAACCATTGTTGGACCATGGCAAGTACGCTCCTCCCTCGAGATCTTTGCATTTGCTGCCACTTTGGCCTCAATTACTCTTACATCAAATATCCCTGTGGTTTTCTCCTTTGTTTCTCTCTAGAGACTTTCCTTAGCGCTCCTCTCTAATGAAACACCCCCCATTACACCCAGAGCCCTTGCCCCACTTTATTTTGGCCTTTAGCACTTATCATGGTCCAATATTATATGGTCTATTCGATTATGTTTACGTACCCTTTCTTTCCTTTTTAGAATGTCAGCAAGAACATTGCTACTATAATTTACTATCACATTGCATGTACCCAGAATACTGCATAGCACAAAGTAGGTACTCAATAACTTGTAAGTGAATGAATGAATAAATAACAAATATATAAATGGGGCTTTTGAGTTGCCTTTTTGAAAGTCAATTGTCTTTAGATATCCTAAGTTACTCATAAGGATGCTTCACCTACTGTCTAGTGTCCTCACATACTATCTTGTGTCTTTTGCAAAATTAGTGCCTTTTAACTTTGCAAACTGTGGGGCTACACTGGATCAATTGCTATTTCTTAAGACTCCTCAAGATTTCATGTCTCCACATCTTAGAATAATTCCTCTTCTTGGAAACCTCTATGCTCTTTTCTACTTAGTGAAATTCTGCTCATCCATCAAGAATAACCTCAATTATCATCTCCTTTGTAATGATCCCCTGGTCAACATTTATCTTCATTGAATAACAAATATGATTTCAATTGCACAATACCAGGATGCAACAAATCTATTTTTATGATAATTAATTTGCTTCAAGTTCACCTTTAGCCAGGGTAGTGGGACATTCATTCTCAATTGTTACTGGGATTTCCTCAGGATTGTAAATGCAAGTCTTGGAATATTTTCCATCCAGGTCATTTGTGGAAGTGTTCTGTAGATGTCAGACCATGCTTATCTCTGCCAGCATGCTTCTTGTCAAAGCAAGATCTCTCCTAGAAGTGAGCAGCGCCACGGAGTCAAGGCTGAGCTTATGCCAACACTTGCCTTTCTAGAATGGTTATCATTCCATGTCTCCAACTTGAAGAGAAATTCCTTAACTAGTAACCCGCATGAAAGTGAGGCCTAGTTGATTGCACTAGGTAGATTATCAACCCTTGAAACCCATCATTTTTTGCTTCTATCACTTCTTACTGCCCAATATTATGAGAATATAATCCCTATTCTTAGACTTTGTGATTTTTCAGATATTTGACTTTTATCAAAGTCTAGCCCTAAAACCTAATATTCATTGCTATCCTTTTCTCTGTCTAGGACAATCAGATACATTCTCACTTATTAGCCAAATCAAGGGCTATAGGAAGAAAACACTATAAAAGGACCAGGATTCCTTCTTGAGGTGCAAGAAGAACAATAAAAAACAGGGAGAACCAAATATAAATTAACATCTCAAGAAATTATCCTTGCTACTCAATGCTAAATAAAAGTGAATTAAGAAAAAAATGGGTCAGCTACTTCAGTAGAGATGGAACAGTCACTCAAAAGTAAATTTTATTGTTATAGTACCATTCTACTTTAGAGCAAGTGGGCAACATCCATAATTATTGACTTCTGCCCTTCCCTGTGACTTTGGCATGATTTTGTCATCATGATAGTTCATTGGGGAGTGGGTAAGAAAATCTGTACAAGAAAGAAAGAGACTGGTTGAGAGAGAAGCACCTAAGACTTCAATCATTTCTCCAGGAAATTTACAATTATGGAAATTTCATTGGACAAGGTGACCCTGACTAGTTTCTGCTGCCAGATTTGGATTCCAACTTCTCAAGGGGCCATAACCACAAGGGAAGAAGAAGTCTAAGCTAATGATGAAAGCTCAGCACAATAGCCACACATTTCACAAAAGTACAGTTCCAAGAACACAGGGAGTGACCTACTGAGCTGGAAAATAGTGGCCGAGACTGAGGATGAGGAAAGTGCTCCCATCTTTAATTCCAACCACAGGCACATTGCTGAAGTCATCACAGGGCATCTCCAGGGTATAGACAAGTATTCACCAGACTCCGAAGGAACCCTGTTCACCAATGACATATGCTTCAACAACCAAAGTAATCAGAATTCAGACATACCCTCTGGCCTACCTAAACTTCAGGATGCTAGAAAAATCAGAAAGAATAAAAGCACATGGGGACCTGCATGATTAATTGGGAAAGCTTACAGGCACATAACTACATTTGTTCCCCACCCTGGTGAGGCAGATGACACAGTTCAGACATATTTTCATGTCCAAATACTTTGAATTCCTCATGGATCTAGATTGCATCTTCTTCTCGCCATCCCAGTATGGGGGGAAAACAGTTCAATAACTTTATTGAAAAATAGTTTAATATTTCCATTAGAACACTCTAGAGGTGATGAAATATTTATATACTTTGTCTTATTTGGTCGGTGCTCTATCACTCATTGTTGAAAGTTCTTAAAACCTATTCTTTCTAGCAACCAGATCCCAGAGGCGCTATTAATTTTACTTTTCTCCTGCTCCTACACCTTGCTTCTTCTAATTCTGAAGTCTTGTTCTGACTTAGAAAAATACAATAAATTGCACATCCAGTGTGGGACTTTCCAGCCCATCTTTTTAGTGTACCACATTTTATTATCTGGGTCTCATTAAAATATTCAGTGAGAACTAATGGAGTTTCTGCTGAATTACCTAGACCATGTTGATAATTAAAGAGGGAAAACGTGGTTTCTTCATAGCAGAGTTCTCTGTGCCAGTCCCCAGTTCAGGTCTCCTCTGACATGAGTTAAAGCAGATGTGGAGGAACAAGTCTCCGCAGACATTGCTCATCCACAGGCTCCTGGAAGCCCTCGTTTGTGTTCTGCTTTGACTCTGAGGGATCGTTTATGAGCAGCCTCCTCAGAGCAGAGCATCAGTCTTCCCTCATTGCCTCAGACACATTGATCTTTGGGGAGAAAGCGACACAATTGTGAACACAAGGTAAGCAGGCTCTAAAGCGGAAATGCATCACCCCCATGAAACACACAGGCACCAGGTGGGATCCCCATAAATCAGGAAGGAGATTCTTTACAAGCCTCTCCCGACCTGTCAATATCCATCACCCACAGAACCAGGAAAGCCTTAGGCAAGCAACAATTACTTCAGACTCAGCAGGCTGGCAGGTTCACTGACACCCACCACTGGAACTGATTCCCATCCGAATATTATGAATGTCTTCTTTCCAAGCTATCCGATAGAAGTGTCTTGTCTCTACTCATCTCTCTGCTCAGATACAGAATGAAAAATGGCCCAGATGTCAAGCTACTCTTCAGAAAGTCTAAGTCTGTTTTAAGGTTCTCTCAGGAAGGACTGGACAGAGGTCCAATGATTTAGACTGACTTGCAGTTGCACAAATAGTAGGAATGTGACCCTGGAATCTGTAAACCCCCCTTGCTATAACTTGGGGTAAAACTTGCCAACAGTTTTTCTTCAGGACCCACAATTTCTTATTCCAGTGAATCTATTAGCTGTAACCAAACACTTGTCAGCCTGATAATTGGGGAGATATTTGGATTTACTCTGCCACCTATTATCATGCCTCTCAAAGGAATAGAGCATTATCCCTTGATTAGTTAATAACCCCCGCTTAACGAACATGTTTGCTGCTCTCGCCTTTTTCAGAGGAATCCCCTGCATTTTCTTACTTTGACTTACACATGGCTTTCCCCTGCTGATACCATCTCTTTACACTTGACTTTAAAGCAGGACTGCCCATTTTGCTACAGCACAAATACCACATTTAGCCTTTGTGGGAGGGAAAAATCAATCATCTCTTTACTCATGATGATCATGTTCACATCATTGCCTTTTCACTCCCCTTAAAAAAAAAAAGGTGAGATTTCCTTCTATAGATTCCACCCTCTTCAGAGTATACACTTGATTGATTGCTAATTCACCTTTATCAAGGACTTAGACACTGAATCGGAGTCATCTTCCCCCTGCTATAACTCTGGGTGATATTAATGTCCTATGTCCATAATGTATTTAACATCTTAGTAGTTCCTTAGTCTCCTACACTTCAGTGACGTTCTGCACCCTCCATTTAAGTCATCCCCTCAGAAGGCCTCAAAACCTAGACAATTTTCCTTAGCCCACCCACTCTTCTCTTAAATTTTAAACTGACATTTTTCTCCTCCAACCATAAATTGGCAAGGATTGAGGCAAGCAGGGAAGAGGAATATTTACTCTGTGTCTGAGAGTGCAGAGATAGATAGTCTGCAGGAAGTGATATCTGAAATTAGTATTTAAAGAAGAGGAGGTCAAGCCTGGTCTGACAGATGATGAGACAGACAGCCTGGGTTGAGAGATGACAAGGAGTAAGTGTCTCAGATAGCATTCTCACTGCTATCATTCCAAAGACCTGACCACACACAACTTAGAGGAAGAAAGATTTATTTGCTCACAGTTTTTGGACATTCAGGGTTTAGTCCCTGTGAAGCCAGAGTCTGGGAATTTCAGGGCATGGTGGCAGGAAGCAGAGAGAGGGAGAGAGCAAGGGCTCTGCTCTCACATCTCACACTTTTGGAAGCCGAAAGTAAGAGAGCAAGCAAGCAAGGGGATTCAAAGACAAAAGCACGGTGCCTAAGACCACATCCTCAGGGACCCACCTTCTCTAGCCAAACCTTGCCTGCCTAGGTTACCACCCAGTAAATCCATTAGAGCAGATTTATCTACTGATGAGTTTACAAACCTCATGCCTTAACTACATCAACTCAGAACATTAGTACATGAGTTCATCAGGGGACATTCTATGTCTAACCAAAACAGCGAGGAAGAGGGAATTCTAGTCACTGCAGACACCATAAAAATGGGAAGGAAGGAAGAAAGAAATTGGGGATTAACTATAAAAGGTTTGGTGGGACTGAGAATGACAAGAAATGAAGGTCAAAGGAGATGGAGTAGGGATCTTACCATTTGTCTTTCCCTCCAAAATGTATATATTAGAACCTAAAACCCAAGGTGATATTATAAAGTGGCTGCCTTTAAGAAGTGATTAAGCCATGAGGGCTCCACCCTCAAGAATGAGAAAATGAGACTCTTGTAAAAGAGTCTTCAGAAAGCTACCTGGCATTTACATCTCTTCTTCTACTGTGGGAAGATGCAGAGTTCTCCCCTCTGCCGTGTGACGATGCAACAAGAAGGTGCTCATCTCAGGCAGAGAGCAGGCCTCCCCAGATGCCAGGTCTATTGGGGCCTTGACTGTGGACATCCTAGCCTCCAGAACAAGAAAGAATAAGTTTCTATTCTTAAAAATTACCAAGTCTCAGGTAAGTATTCAAAGTAAAAGGAATGAACTAAGACCAGAACCATGATTTTTGACTTCTAGGAGCTTAATAACTTTACATCCTATGTGACCCCATTCTTCTACATTCTCCATTTTTCTAGATAATTTCCATATTTACATCAGTGCTCAGATCAGTACAGACCAATTTTTTAAAAATCTAGACTTATAGATACATTTAGAATCAGTATGTCCACATAATTTTAAATATAAAACTATCCCATTTATATTATGTATCTAATATTTATAATTCTCCTTAAAAGATCATTATTTTTATCCATCTAAAAATCCCTCCTCAAGTTTAATTTCTCAAAATAAACAGATAATCCTAATATTTCCTACATGATTATATAAATATTTATTGTTTCTTAAAGATTTTGCAAAGAGGTATACACATATATATAGTATAACTATTATCTATTATATAATATGTATAATAACTATTTTATTAGAATATCTTTCAAAGTAGCCTTATTCAAGGAAAAGAAAACCCTCATTAATTTATCTGACATTCCATCAAAAGAAAATTACAAAAGGGGTCTTCAGTTGTTCTGTTTTGTCCAATTTCTTCCCATCAGGAAAACCAAGTATATTACCTGTTATTGGACTGATTTCCACCAAAGATTTTATGATAGTAATGTTGATGTATTTCTCTTGATAAAGAAGCTACCACAGAACTCCAGAAGTCCTCATTATAAATATTCTATAGCCATTCTGTATATGCTAAGTTCTGTTCATCTCAAAAGGTGTCTTTAGATCCCTGAAAATGAATCAAGAGGAAGGAACCAGTAGAAGAGTATGTCTCACTGGGGCCTTTGTGATGGATAGACTTACAGTACCAAAGAAAACCATAGATCAGAATCTCAATGGAATTTTATATGATAATATTTTTACCATCTAAAACTGTCCAATAAATCTTTCTATAAAGTTCAGTTTGAATATTCAGCTACCTGAACCTTATTTTAAAATTTTACTTCTGTTTTCTTCATAAATTTCACACCTGGGAATAAAGACACAATTTTTGGACAACCAATTTTTGTTATTCACTGTGGGGCTAATTTCAAACATCAATAAAGCACATTTTTATAGTTGTCATATATCTCTCAATAAGAGAAAGCTTTTTTTCCACAATGCAAGCTAGAAAATATTGGAGGAATGATAAAAATGAAAAAAAAAACATTACTATGTTATACCCACTGCAATAATTGAATCAGACAGGATCATCAATGGATGCTAAGACTAGTAGGTAAAAGATGTACAGGATATTGACATGGCACAAAAGCATCATCCCACAGATAACTTACTAATTGCAAAAATGAAAACCTACCACAGAAGGAATGGTAAGGTGATTGCTACCTTCATAAAGTAGTTAAACATAGCACCACTTATCATTAGGGGATCACATGACCTTAGGTGACTTCTGATAGACAAGATGAAAATATAGCTTTTACTTTGAAGTATTCTTGTGGAAAATATGTAACCTTAACTGAAAAAAATCTTAAATCTAATTTTTAATATATAGAAAATATAGGGAATAGAATGACCTCATGGGGATCTAATAGGTAAATTCAGAATGTGGGATTAAACTGGCCTTATCAAAAAGCCAGTGCCATTGTAGGCATACAAATTTAGAGGACTGTTCTAGATAAAAAGAGACTAAAAAGGCAAATGTATATATGAACTTTGATGTAACTTGATTGGTCGTAGAAAGCAACTATAAAAGATATATTGGGAATAACTAGGGAAATTTGAATATAGACTGGAGACCAGACAATGTGGGGGATTTGTAATTATTTTGTATGTGTGATTGTACAGCAATATAGTTAGTAGAAAATGCATGCTAAGATAGTCATGAAACATCAAGATTTCTCTAGTTTATTTTCAAGTAGTTCAGCTTCATTCCCTCCAAAAAAGCTAGGTAAAATAGAAAAAGTAACATGGCAAAATATGACTAATTATGGAGTCCAGATGGTGAAGATATAGGTTTTATTATATCCATCAGGGTCAGATCAAAGATGTGGACCCACACTTTGAGTGACATAGAAAAGAGGACAAGGGTTGACCTGGTGGAGCTGCCATTGTGAGTCTGGAGGAGCAGTCAACAGGCACAGTTGTCCTACATCCCGTATTGGCCCTGGAGTCACTATAGATCAGCCAGACTGGTAGTTGAGAAGGGAAGCTTGATGTAGACAAGAACAAACTGGAAGTCATGAGAAAGAACCAGATCCCTACCTGTCTCTCAGCATCTCCAGCCTCACTGTCATGGCAACCTTCGGGAAAGTTGGCAGCATTCACTGCAGAGCTGCATACACACTTGTCCAGGGAAACGAGCTACAGGAGAAGAACTAGCAGGAGCCAAGGAAGGCATAGGTCTAAGAGCTGCCACACTCCCCAGACTAACACCCTGTACAAACTCCACAGCGTAAAAATTAGAACCAGCGCTTCATATCTGCTTCTAGAAAAATCATGTACAGAATGCCTTTTGTGATCAGGGCTAATCAGAAGACATATAGAGATAGAAATTCTAGAAAATTAAGCTGACACAATAGAAGCCACTTCAATTCGTTCGTCTTGTATATCTATAAAATTTTCCATAATAGAAGTTTAAATTTTTCTTATTACCCTCTTATCATAGAGTAGAAATATTTATAAGCTAATGTTTGTCATCTAAATATAGGAACCAGGTCTTTCACCCTGGGCACACCAGTGCACACCTGTAGTCCCAGGTACTTTGCAGGCTGAAGTGGAAAGATTGCATGAGCCCAGGAGTTTGAGACCAGCCTAGACGGCACAGAAAAAAATCATTCATGCACAAAAAAACAAACTAAAAATTAACAAAACAAAAACATATTTATGTTTTCATAGTACTGACAAATTATAAAGGTTAGGGACTGTCCTCTAACAAATGAAATTATCACGTGCTAAAGTGGTGTTCTTCCCACCATAAACAAAAGCTTAACTATGAATAAACTTACAAAGAAATTAGTTGACATAAATCCATTCCTATCCACCAAAGCAAAGAGTTAAACATGAACCATTCTTCTCCCTAATAAACTAGAAATTGGTTATAATGTATGTACATCTGTCACTTTTTGAAAGCAGTACTTGACATTATTTACCAAAAACAAGAATTTGACCAACCTTTCCCAAAGTGTAAAATTGAATTAAATGATTAAAATGTTCAAACAAATGTCTACAATCACAGGCAGTTAACTTGAAAATGAACACCTACCAGGGCTGCTCAATTTTAGATTCATGTCAGAACCCCTGGAAGGAAGGGGGAGGCCTGCCTCAAATGACTACCTGAAACACTGGCTCCAGGAGGCTGAGCTCTGGTGTCTGGCAAGAGATTCTGACAACTTTAGTGGTAGTTATTACATTTAAGGAGGAAAGAACCAATAAAAACCAGGGTGGGAAAATGACTTAAGAAGGCCCAAGGGGATACATACTATAATTAGAGGTAAAAACAAATGTACTTAGAGATGAAAGAAATCAATCCTAAATGCATGACTCAGAGAAGAATTTATGGAGGAGACAGAATTTAACAGGGACCTTGAAAAATATGTTTAAATTTATCAGATGGTTTTGAAAGGAAAAGCCATGACTGAAAATAAAAGCCTAAGTAAAAATCTAGGTAGAAAAGTATAGGAAAAGGTTGGAGAAATGGCAATGTATTCAGTCAGAGTTCTCTAGAGAAACAGGAAATAGGATATGTAGAGATGGATAGAAAGATTTATTGTGGGGAATGACTCACAATCACAGAGACCAAGAAGTTCAAAGATGTGCTATTTGCAAGCTGGACAACCTGGAAACCCAGTGATGCAGCTGAAGTCTATGCCCAAAGGCCTGAGAATCACAAGAGCCAATGATGTGCATCCCAGGCCAAGCCAGAAGGACCAAGATCCGAGATCCCTGAGGTCAGAGGGCAGGAAAAGACTGGTGTCCTGGCTCAAACAGAAAGAAGGTGGTCACCCCTCCCCCACCTTCTTATTCTATATGGGCCCTCAACAGATTGGATTATGTCCACCCACAGATTGGAAGATGATGCCACTTACACTGTGAAACCAATCTTCTTTATTCAGCCTACTGATTCAAACTAAAGAAAAAAAAATATAGCTTGTGTAGATACCGCTACAGTAGAGATGTCTGTGTTTGTTCTAGGCATTGTCATCGCCCTCACACCCCTCACGGTTATTCTTATACCATATGACTACGTTGCCAAACTGTGCTGAGAGTGAAGTCAAAAGCAGTCCAACAAAACAAACAAACCAATGAAAAACAACCTGATCTGGAAATAACCTCTCAGATACCCAGAAATAATGTTTTACCAACTGTCTGGGCATCCCATAAGGAGGCTTACTGTGGTCATTTCAGGTGAACACTGATAACTTTACCAGAGGCAACCTTTAAAGGCAAGAGGAGTACCTAAGATAGAAGCAGAGATTTACCTGAGGTGTGAGCTGAGCCTTTTCATTCTAAGGATATGAGGGAGAGGGGTCCCTTGGGTGACATTTGACTATTCTCCCAAGGCTGGACTGACATGGTGTGGCCCTCATGCTGGTGGTTTTATCCCATTGTCTGTAAACACACTATCATTTTGTAGATATTCCATGACATTGGAAAAGTTTGGAAGCATGATCTGCCCTACACAACCATCTTGCTTGACATAAGGCCAACTACTTGCCCTGGAAATTCCTGCTCCCTATGAAGTCTAAATATTAAATGGAAAAGCAAAAATCAAGCTGGACATGGTGGCACATGCCTGTAATCCTAGTACTTGGGAATCTGATACAGGAAGATGGCAGACTCAAGTCCAATCTCAGCAGTTTAGTGAGATGCTGTTTCAAAATAAAAAAGATAAAGGGCTGGGGGTGTAGCTTGGAGGTAGAATGCCCCTGGGTTCAATCCCCAGTACCATAAAAAAAAGAAAAAAGAAAAGTGAAAACCAAACTCTTAGCATGAAAACCAAATATATGAAGATAAAATACAGTACAATATAGGTAAGCAGAAAAGTCACATTAATAGAATAAAACTGAACAATAAATTTCTTTATCTTCCTTTTTCTCAAATAAGTAATACATACCTTAGTAACAAAATAAGAAGGATAAGAGAGCATTTTTAATCAAATCTCCTGTCCTTCAGTCACTCAGAAGAAACCATTGTCCCTGAATAAGTTTTATTGTTTTAGAGATAGTCTACAAATAAACCATGCAAAAAAAAAAATTAACATAGCAGGCCTGAGACTGTATTTAGAAACTCAGATTTTAAGAATGGTCCTCTCACTAATAAGAGTAGCCTTAGTGTGAATACAGTATTTGTGCAGTGTGGTATATGCAGAAGGCATTCTTTCTGGGAATCTGGAATTTTGATACATGCTCAGGTGGAGCACCTAAATAACCAGCCCCCAAGACAAAAGCTGGGCACTGAGTCTCTAGTCAGCTTCCCCGGTAGATAGCACTTCACATGTGTTACCACAGGTTGTAGCTGGAGGAGGTGGCTTGTCCTGCATGACTCCAGGTGGAGAGGACTTGCCTGGTTTCCGCCAGACCTGGTTCTATACCATTTTACCCTTTGTGGATTTTGCTTTGTATCTTTTGCTACAAAATATCATAGCTAAATATGGAGTCATGTGACTCTTCCTGGAAAACCACTGACCCTAAGATAAGGACTACCTCCCCATACACAAGAATGTATATGTATATGTATATGTATATGTATATGTATATGTATATGTATATATGTGCCACATTTTAACCAAATGGTAGCAAACTTATACACACTTTCAGAATATTATATTTTATGTAGTATGTCTTGAACATTTTTCTTATTGATACCTATAGAGCCACTTTATCCTCTTAACAGATAAATAGCATTCCATTATATGGATGCACCATAATAATTTAATTTGCAATTTATTTATAGTCATTGGGTGTGTCCGGTCCTTCACTATTACAAAAAAAAATTGCAGTAAGTATCTTTGTAGATGGTTAATTTCTCCTTTATGTATAGATCCATGTTTTTTGGGGGGAAAAAGCTAAAAATTTCCAGGTCAAAGGTAGTATAGAGTTTTTAAATTTTTAGTAGTTAGTGACAAGTATGCTCCCTATAAATTATGCCAATTTTACTTCCTCTGTTACATGAAACTGTTTGTTTCCCTTGCAACTGGTCAACACTATACTAACCCTGGATCTTTGAAAAATGTTGATCTTTGCTAATCTGAAAAATAAGTAATGATATGGTACCTGGTATTGCTATTATTAATGAGGCTGAGCAGTGTGTGTGTGTGTGTGTGTGTGTGTGTGTGTGTACTATTTGTATTTTTTTCAGCTAACTCTCTTATGCTGGGTTTGTTTTTCTTTATTTCAAGAAATACATTTTAAAATATCTTCTGAAAACATGAGTTCATTTTCCATATATTAAAGATTATAAACTAAGTGTGAAATGAAATTAAATATAACAACAAAGGAAATGAGAAAGATGTTTTTAAGAGAGAATAGAATATTTTTTATATTGGATACTTGGAATTTTTCTCAGTGATTTGTAGGGGGTTTTCATTTATTAAGGAAATTTGTACTTTTTACATGATATAAGTTACAAATATTTTCCCAAGATTTTTGTATATCTATTGTTTTTGTTTATGATAGATTTTGAAGTAGAAGTATTTTACAGTTATGTAAGGTTTTGTGCTTCTTAGATTTGTGCCAAATGGGATTTTCCTTAGGCCACAGTACTTAAACAATATAAATAAAGGATTTGTGTTCCAAACTTTCTGCCTGAAATATGGAACTACCAAAGCAAAAAAATATTAAAGTGTATAAAAGTATATTTAAAAAAGAAAAGTAAAATGCCTTAATTTCATTTCAAATATGGATGAATTGGCAACTTTACCTCACATCTGTTTCACTGATTCCTGATCTGCCATTAAGTGTGAACATCCCACAAGACACTTTCTAAGGACACCATATTTTAATTTCTTTGGCACTAGTACAGAAACAAATCTTAATTTCTATCTCTCATTGACATTTCAGCTGGCTATTATAAATTACTTAAATTCTCTTACTAGTGAAATTGATTTAAAAACCTCTAAAAATAAACTAATGGACAGGATGTGACAGCAGGTAACCTCTATATTCACTGCAAATTTCAGGAATGTATATCTAAAATCTCTCAATATTAATGTGATGAGCTTTACAGGAATTGCACTTAAGAAAAAGATGGCGCATATGCCATAAATTGTCTTCACAGTTTCCAAATTAAAACACAAACAGAAATTATTTTGTTCTAATAAATGGACCACTTCTATCCCTTCCTCCCTCCTTCCTACTTTGCTTTGCCCCTCTGTCTCTCTTTTCTCCCCTCCCCACTCTTTCACTCCATTTTTCCATCCCTCCTTTTCTTTCTAGTATTTAGTCAGTCATAACTAATGATAAGAGCCAACTTAAACACTGGGTTTATGTTGAGACCTGTGCTAAGCGGCTTACAGGCATACTATTGAAGTACATTGTACTTATAGCCTCATTTTACAGACAGAAAAACTGAAGCATGAAACTATTAAATAATTAGGCCAATATCACAAAAATGAAAGGGTAGAGACTGAACTTTACCTGTCTCTAACTCTAGGATGTACCTTTTACTACTGCAATGCTTTCTGGTATATTTAAATGTAAATCATCTGACTGTACTCCATAATTTCATCTGTTTTGTTCATAAATTTTCATTTTGACATTTTTACCATGACATACATGTAAAATCAAAATACCCTAAAAATTCAGAAAAATCAAAAGAGGACATTATCAACATTACCCATAAATACTATGCCACATGGGAAATGAGCCTTCAATGTATTCTATGTTCCTAATAAAACAGTCATAAGTTAGTAAAATAATTTGGTCACAGGCAAAGAGTTTCCTGTCTCTTTTACCACTAAAATATAATGTCCTGTCTAGCTTGAACAGGGTTAGACCCTCATTAAAGGCTCATAAAGTTGGGCAGGCTGGCATAAATTCCAGAGCATGGGCACTTCCGCTTCTAACACCAGCTTGACTATCTTTAAAATTATTCCTTGCTCTCATTTGTACTTTTTATTCTCCTGTCTTCACCTAGCAAAAGTGAAGAAGGGGAAAATCTTCCCTCCAACACTTACCATTCACAATTTCTTTCCCTTTGGTCTCTAACCTTCATAAATTAACTAATGCCCTGGCTTTAACTAATGAATTTTCACAATTGCCTTGCATTCCTTCCCTCTCTCCATTAACTTCATTTTTGTCTAACGTGTGTGTGTGTGTGTGTGTGTGTGTGTGTGTGTGTGACCCAGGAATTTATAGGAAGAAATTATTCCATACTAGGCATTTTATGTACATTAAGATAAAGACCTAAAACTGAAACTCAGACGTTCCAAGTAGTGTATCCATTATTACAAAGCTAAAATGTGGCCAACAGGAGTTGAACCTACACATTGCCAAAGTCATGCTTTTTTTACTCTATTACCAAACCCATTGCTACTTTTCTAGAGTTAAAACTACTAAAATTTTGTCTGGCTCCTAACTATATGAACCCTTTGGTCATTTATTTAAATTAATTCTTCGATTCTGAAAAACTAAAAAAAATTCTTCATTGTTTTTCTTACCCTTCATTTTTTTCTTGTTCATCTTTGAACATAGCTGGTGGTAGGCAATTTGATAGATGTTCAACATTGCCTTTCTGATGTATATAGGGTTTTCTTATATCTCAGACAAGTACCTCAGACTATACTATTATAGGGAATTTTTATTCCTTGTATTTGTAAAATATGTATATTACCTACTATAATCTCCATTTCATCTTTATTTATCTTATTATCAGTGCACACCCTTCATTCATTCAAGGTTAACATTGAGATTTATTAATGAAGAGCAGATTTATTATTTTCTGCTTCCCAGTGCTATTATGTAAGACTTCATGGTTTTACATGGTTTGGCCTACATGGTTTTAACAAGCAAGAAGCAATATTGAAATGGCATACTAAAGCCAATTCTTGAAAGCTAAACTAATAATCCATTGAAATTGTTATGATTATCATTTTACTAACACTACTAAGTCTAAAAATACTATATAATTTTACATTTTTACTTATTGTATGTGGTACTGGGGATTGAACCCCAGGGCATTCGGCTCTGGGCTACACCCCCTAACTCTTTGTATTTTTATTTTAAAACAAGAACTAGCTAAATTGCTAAGGCTGGCCTCAAGCCTGAGATACTCCTGTCTCAACCTCTCAAATACTGGAATTATATGCATGCACCATCATGCAAGGCTTAAATTTTTTAAATTGATCATAGTATTAGATGCTTGGTAATCCTAAAATTAAAAATCCTTAATATGCAAAGAGAATGATTCATCATCCATATCTCAAAATCCCTTAAAATTTATCATATAAATCATGATTAGTAAAATTCAAATGCTTAATGTAATAATCACATCATTAAAACTGTCCTTCAGAAACCATTATGATTAGTGATTTAACTTGAATAGAAAAATATACATATATATATATTTGAGACATTCCTACCAACCTCCTCCATAGTACTTGGCAAGTATATAAGTCATTACCACCACCTCAACCATGGATAACACAATTTTCGCTTAAATGAGTGCAGCTTTTACTATGTTTTCTTTTGAATTAAATGTACTATCACTTTTTATCAGTAGATTTTGTTTGTTTGTTTGTTTGTTTGTTTTGCAGGTTTGAGGAGCTTGGTCTTATCCTCTAATAGCTAGAGTAATGTGTATCAACTGAATTATCAAATAAATGCCCTAGATTCATCTTTATATGTTTCATAATTTTTATTTTAACTCACTCATATATAAAATGAATCCTTGGACTAGATGACTTCCCAACTCCTTCCAGCTCGAACATTCCATGTGCTTCAAATTGATGGAAAACACTGTACTGCCCAAGCATAGCAAACAATTTTCAGGTTCAAATACAGGCTTCAAAATTTCAAGCCCAACAGTCACTGCCTTAAAATTTTGCCCAGAGTTTGATATCTTGTCTTCCTTGAGTAAGTGCACCTCCATTTTAAAATCTAACAAATTATCACACAAATGCCTTTCTACACATATGTGATTCCATAGGGAGAGGTAGGATATCCATGTGGTGTCACAGCCCAACCAAGAGTTAAGATTTAAGACAGCTTAAACGCAGTGCTTTGCCTTACACTCATCACACATCCGCTTTTCAATCTTCCCTGACAGTACCTCTCCTTCCCCTTCCCTCAAATCTTATGCTGCAGTAATATGTCATTTATCGTGAGAAAACTCCTACGGGTGTTTCACTTGAATTTCAGTCAGGGTTTACAGCTCCCTCCTTTTGTTTACTACATTCTTTAATGTATTCCCTGGCAGATGGTAAAAGCAAAGTAATTAAGGAATACAGCTTTATTACTGATGATGGTCTTGATATTTATGACCAGAAGGTAATTTATAATCTTTGATTCTAAATACCATTATCCAAAGCAAATGTTTTATTTACACATTGGAAGCACAGGACGAGGATATTAAGGTGTGCTCAATGAAAAATAGAGACTTGTTAAATTTTGACATTTGTCCTTAAATTTTCATATTTCCAAGTTCTTAAATAAAAAATTTAAAGCCAAGAGACTTTTCATTTCCTTTTTGTTTCAAGATGTGTTCAGGACAATTGAAAGAGAAGGGAAAGGCGATGAGGGATGGAGCCACTGCATGGCAAGACAGGAGCAGGAAGGAACAAGACCTGGGAAAGGAGTCAAGGAGGAAAAGCAAAATTCAAGTGGGAAAGCCTCCACAAGACAGAGACAGGAGCCTCCCAGCATGTGAAAGCCAGTGGCCAGTGACTCAGATATTTTAAGAAAAGAGGCGCAAAAACATAATCCACAGCCATCTTTTTTTTTCCTTTTCTTTTGTGGTATTAGAGTTTGAACCTAGGTGCATTCTACCTCTGAAATATACCCCCAGCCCTATTTTATTTAAGTGGAAGCAGGTTCTCTTTAAGCCCCTGTGTGCTGAACTCCTACCTCTGATCCTCCTGTCTCAGCCTCCCAGGTACTGGGATTATAGGAAATTCATAGCCTCTTAGCCTAGATTTTGAATATTTTAAGTAAGAATCAGCCAAACTGAACTCAAGATAGTGAGGACATAGCTGGTTTTGTTTAAAAGGAAGGCTGTAGTTGTGATAAGGATAAGATGAATGCACCTTTACGACTAACTACAGTCATATCAAAATTTAAAAGAACATTTAGTGGAGTCTTACAATATGTGAGTACAAGACTTTTTTTTTCCTGAAATGGGTCCTGTTATTATGAAAAAAATGTTCATATAAAGACAAGAATATCATTCAGAGGACCACAATAACACAATAAGAAAATTGGGGCGCTGAGTCTGCTTAAAGGACTGGCGGGCCCATTTCTCACGTCAGGGCATGCGTTCCTGATTACAATGGCAGGCAGAATCACCTGTATGCCTAAATTATTTTATTTTTCTTGAGACAATCTTTGTCTATTTTTAAAAATATGTTCTTTTGTTACTTGTTTTCATCAAATGCTTGTGTTTGAATTTCAGTATAATGCAAAATAATATGATTATGGCTGCTTATTATCTTAGAATTAAATAGCATTATGAACAACAAAAATAATAGAAAGGATTTGTGCAGAAAGTTTCTTCCTTCTGCATACTGGGTAGAAAAGAATGGGCAGAGGGTGAAGTAACCTCAAAAGGTATCACTAGTCAGGTGTGGTGGTACATACCTATAATCCTAGTACCTGGGAGACTGAGACAGGAGGATTGCAGGCTTGAGGCCAGCCTCAGCAATTCAGCAAGATCCTGTTTCAAAATTAAAATAAAAATAGGGTTGGGGATATAGCTTAGAGGTAGAATGCCCTGGGTTCAATCCAAAATCCCAAAAATAAAAAAATAAAAATAAAAAGGTATAGCTGGGCATGGTGGCGCACGCTTGTAATCCTAGTACTTGGGAAGTGGAGACCGGAGGATCCAGGTTCACTGCCAGCCTCAGCTACTTAGTGAGGCCCTCCGCGACTTTGTGAGACCCGGTTTCAAAACAAAGTATAAAAAAATAGGGCTGGGGGTGTAGCTCAGAGGTAGAATGCCCCTGGGTTCCATCCCTGGTACCGCAAAATAAAATAAAATAAAATAAAATAAAATAAAATAAAATAAAATAAAATAAAATAAAATAAAATAAAAAGGTATTACTGTATGGCTCCTTCTCTGGAGTAGACATTTGGGTTGTACAAGTACCGCACAGCAAAAGCTACTGTGTATATAGGAAGTGAGTTTCCATAGGCATTTAGACATGCACAAGAGTTTTATTCATCATGGTATAAGAGATATAGAGGAGGCATAGAATTCATGAATGATGATAAATGGCAAAACATAAAGAATCACAGGGTCAGAAAGATATTAGGGAATGTTTGGGAGTGTGGAATGAAGAGTGTGCCCCATCTAGAGAGGGCAGCTGCTACCCAATGCCAACAAAGGATTGTGACAAAGAACTAAACATCCAGATTTTTTTAAATGTCTCTAAGTTTCTAAATATTTTCAATCAATTCTGAGCTGGCCAATATTGTCCTAACGATATTGTTCTAAAGAGTGTTTTCAGACTGGAGGCTACGTAAATTAATGGGGCAAGTACAGGGCTACAAGGCAGCTTCACACAAAATAATTAAAGAGGAATCTCTAACCTTCAAGCTTCTTCTGATCACAGAGTGGCCCTGAAGAAACATTAACAGAGACAGGGGTCTCCCTGGCAAACACCTTGCCCATGACTCCCTGCATGCTGACCTGTCCTCATACAAGCTGAGGATTCTTCTCCCTTATCCAGACCAACTATGTAATGAGGGATTATTATGTACCAACCAATATTGTCTTCCATTCCCCTTACATTCTGTCCTCCTAATACATGTCCCAAGGCCAGAGAGGAAGAAAATGAAGAAAAACTAGGTTGGGAGATAATGACACATAGAGAGAAGCACTCTAACATTTGCCTGGAGGGATGGAACCCGTGACATGTTGAACCAAGCACAAAGCAAGTGGAGAGAGCTCAGCAGTTTTTAAAAGCAAGCCATGGATATTTCTTTAAAAATTGAATGCAGACAAATCATTTTAAAAGCTACCTTTGGTTGTAACTAATTTAGTTTCAAGTAGTTTATGGATTCCTTATTTTACCTAGTTACTATATATTGCCTCATAGTTTTACTAATACTTTGCACCATTCCTTGTGCAAGGCAAATGTCCTAAGTTGATGATGAATCAACTGTCATTGCTAAGATAAAAAAGAAGATGTACAAGAAAAACTTTAATGCTATCTCCAATATTTTTTATGAAAACTTACAGATTCCACAGATATCTAACAAAGAAAATTCAGGAAAAGTAAATATATGAAAGGAAATAACAACAATAAAGTGTGATTCTTGCTAAGTTTTTTTCCCCTAACAAAAGCTATGTTGAGTCCATACTAATTTAAACTTAGAGGAGAACCAACCCATGTGTGCCTTAAAACAGTGGGGAAGAAACCCAAGTAGACAGCATCTATTAGGTTTTTAAAAACCATATAGGCACTGTAGAAACTTCCTCAATAAGACCCTCAAACCTTAGGAAATTAAAAAAAAAGAATTAATAAGTGGAATGGCATTAAATTAAAAAGCTTCTGCCAGGCGTGGTGGCGCACGCTTGTAATCCTAGTACTTTGGGAGGATCCGGGTTTGCGGCCAGCCTCAGCTCTCTCTCTCTCTCTCTCCATCTCTCTCTCTCTCTCTCTCTCTCTCTCTCTCCCTCTCCCTCTCTGTCTCTCTGTCTCTCTCTCTCTCTACTTAGTGAGGCCCTCTGCAACTTCGTGAGACTCGGTTTCAAAATAAAGTATAAAAAAATAGGGTCGGGGACGTAGCACGGAGGTAGAACGCCCCTGCGTTCAATCCCCAGTACCGCAAAAATAAATAAATAAATAAAAAGCTTCTGTATAGCAAAGGAAACCATCAAGAATCTAATGAGAGAGCCTACAGAATGGGAGATCTTTGTCAGCTACTCCTCTGATAGAAAACTAATTTCTAGAATATACAAAGAACTTAAAAAACTTAACACTAAAAAATAAGTTGAGAGCCGGGCATGGTGGCGCACGCTTATAATCCCAGTACTTTGGGAGGCGGAGACCGGAGGATCCGGGTTCGAGGCCAGCCTCAGCTCTCTCTCTCTCTCTCTCTCTCTCTCTCCCTGTCTCTTTCTCTCTCTCTACTTAGTGAGGCCCTCCGCAACTTGGTGAGACCCCGTTTCAAAATAAAGTATAAAAAATAGGGCCAGGGGTGTAGCGCGGAGGTAGAACGCCCCTGTGTTCAATCCCCGGTACTGCAAAAAGAAAAAAAAAACCAATAAGTCGAAAAATGGGCAAGTGAACTAAACAGACACTTCACAAAAGCAGAAATACAAATGGCCAATAAATATATGAAAAATGCTCAACATCATTAGCAGTCAGGGAGATGCAAAACAAAACTACACTGAGATTCCACCTAACCTCAATTAGAATGGCAATCATCAAGAATAAATGCGGGTGAGGATGTAGGGAAACAGGAATTCTTATACTATGTTGGAAGGATTGCAAATTAGTGCAGCTGCTATGGAGACCAATGTGGAGGTTCCTCAGAAGACTGGGAAAGAAACCACTGTATGTTCCAGCTATACCACTCCTGAGTATCTTTCCAAAGGAATTGAAGTCAGAATATTATAATGATATATGCATAACCCTGTATATATAGCAGCACAATTCACATTAAACCACATATGGAACCAGCCTAGGTGTCCAACAACAGATGAATGAATTATGAAATTATGGCATATACACACAATGGAATTCTATTCAGTCATAAAGAAGAACAAAATTATGTCAGTTGCAGGAAAATGGATGGAACTAGAGAATATTATGATAAATGAGATTAGCCAATCAGAAAGTGAAGGGTCATGTGTTTTCTGTATTAAATGGAAGCCAGAGAGAAAGTGGGATACAAAAGGGACTCCATAAAAAGGAGGAGAAACCCCAGTGGAGTGATGGAGGGGGTCAAGCAGAGGAAAGTGGAGGTGGGGAAGACGGGGGAGAGGGAGACTTAATGAAGTAAACACTTTAATCGATGCTATGTATATGTTTGAAATTATCAATGCCAATCTCAATATAATGTATGGAGAAGGAGAAGTGGAATCTGTGTGTAAGCTCAACAACTGAGGTGCGCATATGTGTCCCTATCATTCTGACCTTCACTATGATGTGCGACTACAGTGCACCAGTGAAAGTATATTTCAAATAAAAATAGCCAGGCATGGTGGCACATGCCTATGGGAGGCTGAGACAGGAGGATCACAGGTTCGAAGCCAGCCTCAGCAACTTAACAAGGCTCTCAGCAACTTAGAGAGACTCTGTTTCCAAATAAAAAATAAAATAGGGCTGGGGGTGTAACTCAAGGGTAGAATGCCCCTGGGTTCAATCCCCAGCATGACAATAAATAAATAAATAGCTGGGCATGGTGGTGCACACCTGTAATCCCAGTACTTGGGATACTGAAACAGGAGGAATGCAGGTTCAAGGCTAGCCTCAGCAAATTAATGAGGCCCTCAGCAACTCAGTGACACCCTTCTTTAAAATAAAAAATAAAACAGGGCTGGAGGTGTAGCTCAGAGGTAGAATGTTCCATACCAAAAAAAGTCTAAAGCAAAAGTAATGCACAACTTAACAGAGAAGCTCACTATCATTTTTTACTATTTCAGAAACACCAAGTCTGAGACATTTGAAGAAATAAAGCTAGGATTGGGTGTTATGGTTAGATACAGAATGACCCCTTGAGGAGCTAATAAATTGGTGTTTGGAGTTGATATAATTGAGTCTTGAGGGTTGTAATCCCAGCAGTGGATAAATCCATTATAATGGGTGGTGGCCGGAGGAGGTGGATCCCTGGGGGTGCAGCCTTGGGGATTACATTTGGTTCTTCCTCTCCCTGCTCTCTCTCTCTCTCTTGCTTCTGGCCTCCATGATCTGAGGAATACAGCCCATGTGCTCTCCCTCTCTCTGCCTCCCACCGCCATGCCCTGAGATCCACAGTTCCTGGCCTCACATTGGCTAAACCCAAAACCATAAGAAAATAAATCTTTCCTCTAAGTTATGTAGTCAGTTTTTTGGGTTTTTTTTTTTTTTTTTTTTTGCAGTACCGGGGATTGAACACAGGGGCGTTCAACCTCCGCGCTACACCCCCGGCCCTATTTTTTTTTTTATGCTTTATTTTGAAACCGGGTCTCACGAAGTTGTGGAGGGCCTCACTAGAGAGAGCAAGAGAGAGAGAGGGAGAGAGAGAGAGAGGAGAGAGAGAGCGCGCTGAGGCTGGCCGTGAACCCGCATCCTCCGGTCTCCACCTCCCAAAGTACTAGGATTACAAGCGTGCACCACCACGCCCGGCATGTGGTCTGTGGTCAGTCTTTAGATTATGGATGTGAGAATGCTGACCAGAACACTGGGGATATATCTACGAGGTAGAGCTCTTGCCTAGCATGAATAAGGCCCTGGGCTCAATACTCAGCACGCACTGTAAAAAAGAAAGACAGAGAAAAAGCTGCATATTATGAAGCAGCACAGGTCTACATATACAGGGTTATACACTTACCAATTAGGCTTGAAATGTTAACCTCAAATATTTTGTGGAATTTATTTACATATAATAAAATCCATTTAAGTATGCAATTTGAGAAATTTTGGTAATCACAGTTGCATAATCACTATCGCAATTGAAATATATGACAACTTCAGTAGTCATTATAAGGCTCCCTCACTGGCCTCACAGTTAATACCTTCTCCGGACCTGCGGCCACTGGCAGTCATTGATTCCCTCTTTGTCATTCTAGTTTGACCTTTTCTAGAAATTTTTATATATTAAATCATATCAAGTAAAGTATTTTGTATCTGACTTCTTTACTTAGCATAGTATTCCCTCCATATTTATACCTATTGATATTTTGCTCCCTTTTTTCTTTTCTTTTAATTTTGTTATTCATTCATTCATTCATTCATTCATGTACTGGGGATTGAATTCAGTGTCATTCTACTTCTGAGAAAAACTCCCAGCTTTTTTTTTATTTTGAAACAGGGTCTTGCTAAGTTGCTGAGGTTGGTTTCAAACCCACAATCTTCCTGTCTCAGCATCCCTGGGATGATAGCTGTGTACCACCAAGCCTGGATATTTGGTTCCTTTTTAATTATAAGGCATTATTTCATTGTGTAAACATACCACAATTTATCCATTCATCAATTGACAGGTATTTGAGTTCCAGCTTTTTGGCTAAGATGAGTAATGTTATGAACATTCATATACAAGTCTTTCTATGGTGCATGTTTTCATTTATTTTCAGTAGATACCTGAAAATGAGATTGCTGGATCATAAGGAAAATATATGTTCAACTTTCTAAGTAATTGACATACCATCTTCCAAAGTGATTGTAGCATTTTGCATTCCTATCATTAGTATATAAGACTTCCATATGTTCTACATCCCTGCCAACACTTGATAATATCATTCATTTTAACTGTATCCATTCTAATTAGAGGTGATTTTGTCTTTATGACTTTATTTTTATTAAATTTATTTTTAACTACATAAAAACTATACAAATTAGTGGAATGCCAGGTAATGTTTTCATACATGTATATGTTGCATAATGATTAAGTCAGGCTAACCATACCTTTCTCCTCAAATATCATTTCTTGGTAGTAAAAACTCAAAATCCTTTCTTCTAGCTTTTGGAATATACTATATGTATATGTAGTAAACCTATTGTACAATAGTACACCAGAGCTTCTTGCTCATATCTAACTATAACTTAGTACCCACTGATTAACCTTTCCCCTTCACTCTTTCCCCACTACTCTCCCCAACTTTTGGTAGTCGCCCTTCTACTCTTAACTCCCATGAGATCAATTTTGCTAAAGTCCACCTAAGAGTGAGATTATGTGCTACCTATCATTCAGTGTCTGGCTTATTTCACTCAGCATAATTCAGTTGAGTGATCTGGACTATGTTGAGTAATGTCTTCACAAATGACAGTAATTTTTTTAGGGCTAAATAGAATCTATGTACCATGGTGTATATGTAATCCATTTTCTTTACCCATCCACCAGTTGATGGACACTTAGGTTGTTTCTATTTCTTGGCTATTGTGAATGGTACTGCAGTGAACGTGGGAGTGCAGATGTCTCTTCAACAGGATGGTTCCATTTCCTTTGGAAATATACTCAGGAATGCAGTTGCTGGATTATATTATAGCCCTATTTTTAATTTTTTGAGGACCCTCCATACTGTTTTCCATAATGGCTGTATTCATTTGCATTTTCACCTACAGCATGCAAGGGTTCTCTTTTCTCCACATTCACACCAGCATTTGCTATCTTTAGTCTTCTTGATAACAGCCATTCTTACTGGGGTGAGATTATTTCATTGTGGTTTTGACTAGCATTTCCCTGATGATTACTGGTATTGAGCATTTAGTCATATAGCTGTTGGCCATCTGTATATCTTATTTTTAGAAATGCCTATTTAGGTATATTGCCCATTTTTAACTTTTTTTCTGTTGGGTTTTTTGGAATTCCTTAAATATTCATGTTATCAATACTGTTAGAAGCATAGCTTTTTCATGTCTTTATTTATACATGCATACTCATGTTTTCAGCAGCACAATTCACAATAGCCAAATTATAGAACCTAGGTGTCTATCAACAAATGAATGGATGAATAAAATGTGGTATATACACACAATGGAATTTTACTGAGCCATAAAGAACAAAATTATATCATTTGCAGGAAAATGGATGAAACTACAGAATATTATGCTGAGTGTGATCATCCAGTCTCAGAAAGTAAAGGGGCATGTTTTTTCTCATATGTGGAAGCTAGAGAGAAAATAGGAATCAAAAAGGACTTCAAATAAATGAGGAGAGAGACCAACAGATATACAGTTTGAAAATATATTTTCCTGGCCTGGGTGTGGTGGCACACACTTGTAATCCCAGTACTTTGGGAGGCGGAGACCGGAGGATCCGGGTTCGAGGCCAGCCTCAGCTCTCTCTCTCTCTCTCCCTTTCTCTCTGTCTCTCTCTCTTTTCTTAGTGAGGCCCTCCGCAACTTCGTGAGACCTGGTTTCAAAATAAAGTATAAAAAATAGGGCCTGGGGTGTAGCGTGGAGGTAGAACACCC
>PVJS01016315.1:0-37641 GCA_004027185.1 Glis glis
GCCCCCGCCAGCGCGCGCTCCCGCCGCCCCGCCCCCGCCCGCGCGCGCCCCGGCGCAGCCCCCGCCCCTGCTGCGGCGCCCCGGCCAGGCACCGTCGCCCAGGTTTCCTGAAGCCCCGCGGTGCAGGCATCCACGGAGCTTGATGGCAGGGTGATGTGCGCTCTGGGTCTGTCCAAGTCTTGTGGTCAGCTACAGACCTTTGGTCCCCAGGGTCCCAAACTACTTAAATATGGTCGGTCCCTGCGCACTTCGTTGGGCACCCCAAGCTCCATTAATAAAGAGAGCACCCGCCACTTTGCTGGGTGGTGCTAAAAGTAAAATGGCACCCTCGCCCTTTTAATTAGGTACCTTTCTCAGGAATCCAGTTTATCACTACCACCTCTCATGGTTCCTCATGGTTCAAATTTTTTTTTAGGGGGAGGGCGGGCTGGGGGTTGAGCCCAGCCTACCTCTACACCCCCAAGCCCTTTTTGTAATTTTTTTTTTGTTTGTTTTGAAACAAAGTCTGGCTAGGTTGCTGAGTCTCCCTTAGTTGCTGAGGCTGGTCTGGAACCTGTGATCCTCCTATCTCAGCCTCCCAAGTACTGGGATTACAGGTGTACACCACCATGCCCAGCTTCATGGTTCATATTCTAAAACAGGTCTCCTATCATCTTCATGCTCCTCATCACTGTCTCTCCCATAAAAGAGATAACAGAGATGAATGAGGAAGTGCTAAAACCCAAAAACACAATGTTGGCTCAAATCAGGCTTAAAAACAATCTGACTCTAGCCGGGCCTGATGGCGCATGCCTGTAATCCCAGTACTTGGGAGGCTGAGACAGGAGGCACGCAGGTTCAAGGACAGCCTCAGCAATTTGGTGAGATTCTCATCAACTTAATGAGACCCTGTTTCAAAATTTTAAAAATGGGCTGGGGGTGTAGTTATGAGGTAGAATGCTCCTGGGTTCAATCTCCAGAACCACCAAAAAAAAAAAAAAATGACTCAATTCTCTTGTCCATAGTATTGAAAATAAGCACAAAGTGATTAAGTCTAAAGGGTTCCTTAGGTATACATATATACTCTTGAGTCCGATTTACTTTCAGATTATTTTTATTCTAATATTCAGCTGTCATTCCCCAACAACACATACTTACTGACGACTGGGAATTGGACAGGAGGCCCCTAACTGGCAGGAGTGTGAAAAAGTCGACCTTAGATTTAAAATCAAGCAAAAGAGCCTCGTGTTCAATGGTGCAATTCATAATTACATTCCAGTCTGCAGGATTTCTAGAAGCTCTGCATATCTAACTTCCTACCAACATGACAAAAGAAATCATTGTCATTGACCCTGCTTCACAAAATAAAACAAGGAAAAAAAATGTTAAGGGCCACTTCTCCAAGTGTCCCATCCAAAGTGAGATTTGTGTTGGACCCATGAAAAGAGGAATGTTAAGAAACTCCCAAAGGAAAAGAAACACTTTGGTTTCCTGCTGTCGAGGTCATTATTTTCCATGAGAAGTTCAGGGAAGATAAATATTGACCTCTGAATGAAATAGCAAGTTACGTAAGTCTTGAAGAATGAATATTGCCTAGGTTAATACCAAATTGTTAACCACAAGAAATAGCAATCATATGAAACCTCGTCGACAAGTGTGGTTTCAGCAAGTTCAAACTCAGAGCTGATGGAGGTCTCACGCATGCCTCTGCCGCCTCCTTGCCCTTGACTGCTTTGCAAAATTCATTTCTGTCATGAGATTAAATGCTTAATTATTTAAATTAGTGGTTATTGCAGGTGTCAACTACAGTCTGAAATTCTAAGACCATTGAAACAGCATATAGTTGGATTCTTGATTTTTAATCCACTTAGCCAGTCTATGTATTTGGGGGGGAGGGGGAGTGGTACTGGGGATCAAACCTAGAAACATTCTACCTCCGAGCTATATCCCCAGATCCTTTTTCATTTTTTGTTTTGAAATAGAGTCTTGCTAAGTTGCTGAGAGTCTCACCAAATTGCTGAGCCTGTGTCTTGAACCTGTGATCCTCCTTTGTCAGTGGGATGCACCACCATGTCCAGCTCAGTCTACATCTTTTAATTAGGGATTTGAGACCATTTACATTCAGTGTTATTATAGAGAGGTGATTATTTCCTGTCATTTTGAATTATATCTTCTGTTTGATTCAATTTTATTCCTCCTTTACTTAGTTGCTCTTCTAATGGAATCTACCGCTTCTCTGGCTCTGGAGTTTATTTTTTATTTCTTCGTGGGTGTGTGTGTGTGTGTGTGTGTGTGTATGTGTGCTCGCACGCATACACATGTGTCAAATTAGTACCCATAAATTCTTTTAGTTTCTGCTTTTCATGGAAAATTTTTATTTCTTCGTAGATTTTGAAAAATAGCTTTGCTAGATATAGCAATCTTGGTTGGAAGTTATGTATTTCTAGCCCTCCAGGCTCTTAGAGTTTGGGTTGAGAAATCTGGAGTGATTTTTATTGGTTTACCTCTTAATGTGACTTGTCCTTTTACTCTTGGTGTTTCTTAGGTTCTATTCTTGACCTCTATATCAGTCATTTTGATTATGATATGACATGGAGAGGTTTTTTTTAATCTTGTCTATTTGGGGTTCTGAATGTCTCCTATATGTGAATGTCCATCTCATTTTCTAAGTTTGGATAATTCTGTGATATCATTTCTCTGAAGAGGTTTTTTATGCCCTTAGTTTCCACTTCCAGATCTTTCTCAATTACCCATAGCTTTGGTCTCTTGACATTTTTCTCAGAGCTCACGAATATCCTAATTGTGGTCTCTTGTTGTCTTTTCTTTATTATTGACTGAGTGTTCAAGATTATATACACTATCTCCGATGCCTGAGACTCTTTTCCATGAAGTCTAGTCTGTTGTTGATACTTTCTTAATGATTTTTTTTATTTGGTTTAGTGTGTCTTTCATTTTAGTCATGATCTCTGTTTGGTTGTTTTTCAGAGTTTCAATTTCTTTATTGACATGTTCTTTTGTACCCTCCCTGAGTTCATTCTTAAGCTCTTTGATCATATTAATAATCAAAATTCTGAATTTTCCTGGTATTTTCTGTAACTTCCATTGTTACGGGGTTATGAGGATTTAAAATTGTCTTGTGGGCCTTTTTTCCTCATGTTTTCAGGGTTCTTAGATTTGCACCTCTGTTATGTTGGTTTCCTCTTTTTCTTTATGTGATAGTCCTATGTCTAATAGTTATCTCTTTATAATAGATCCTGGGATGGGGGTATATATTAGCCTCAAAACATCTGGCCCATATAATAAGAATTTTAATTATTACCCCAATATATCTTTTGTACTGCAAGTGACAATGGTAGTTTTTAAGAGCAACACATATTTTAACATACACAATACAAGTAATTACTAATATTCTCTACCATTCTATCTTTAAGGGGAAATGATAGTTTATATAATATAGGATAGACTGAATGGATTATGAATTCATGAGTGTATATTAAATTGATTTGGAGCCAGGCATGGTGGTGCACACTTGTAATCCCAGTACTTGGGAGGCTGAGACAGGAAGATCACAGGTTCGTGGCCAGCATCAGCTACTTAGGCCCTCCGCAACTCAGTAAGACCCTGTTTCAAAATAAAGAATAAAATATAGGGCTGGGGGTGTCACTCCGAGGTAGAATGCCCCTGGGTTCAATCCTCAGTACCTCAAAAAAAATTGATTTGGGAGATGTTATAAAAATAAGGAAAATATAAAGAAAGATAGAAAAAGAAGAGATAAAGATAATGGGAGAGGGATAGGGACAGAAAGTAAAATGTGGGAAGGATTATAGAAGGGGAGTGGGAATTGAGATAAGAGTGAAAAGCAGAGAAATTGAGGTGACCTAACTAAGTGACAAAACGCTAAGGACTTTGATATAACTCTAACACAGCACAAATTCTGGGGGGATAACAGAAGTCCATTAATATCAGTCAGTTCATGTAATTCTTATATAGCTGATTGATGTTCTTCTTTCTGGAGACCCTGAGGCACATCTCTTCTTTGAGAAAGTTTCTATGATGCAAATATCACTCTTGGGCAGCTCAATACAGAGCTATCAGCCCTTCCTTCCTGACCCCCTCTGCTGGGCTGGCGATGGGTTGGGGCTTTCAATGATTCAAGTGCAAACTGTATCCCTTACCCCAGGAGCTCCTGACAGTTTACTGGGGGAGGCGTGTAGGGTTTGTCAATCCACTTTCCTTCTGCTCTCTGTCAGGTCTTCCTTCCATTCAAGTTCTGGGCTCTGCCCACCTTCTTTCCCACTCTCAAGGCCAGAATGACAGCTCCTAATGGGAGCTCACTTTGTTGCAAAAAAAAAAAAAAGGAGGATGGGGGAGAGAAAGAAGAAAATAAATAAGAAGAGAAAGAAGATGAGTTTTCTTTGGGTTTCTTGTTTGCTGCTGGCTGGAAGAACAAGCAGAGAGTGCCTTCTATTTGTACTGGTTCCCACCTTCAGACACTCCATTTTTTGCGGGGGAGGGTGTTGTTTTGTTTTGTTTTGTTTTGGTACTGGAGGTTGAACCCAGGGGCATTCTACTTCCTAGCAACACCCTCAGGCCCCCCCTTTTTTTTGAAACAGTGTTTCACTAAGTTTCGGAGGCTGGCCTCAAACCTGAAAGTCTCCTGTCCCAGCCTCCCAAGTACTGGGATCAAAGGTATGTGCCACCACACCTGGCTATAGGTACTTTCAAATGGGAGGACACTTTGTTTCTCTTGGGCTGAGACTCCCTCAATGATTCCTTCAATGGCTTCAGCACTCTCCAGCGTTGGCCCACCTTTTCCAGGACAGATCTCTGCTCAGACCTCCGGTATGTTGGATAGCTTCCAGTTTTCTTAAATTTGGCAGCTAATGTATTTAGGATTTTTGGAGGGGAGAGTTTCCCCTTCGCATGGAGCCACTGCAAGCAGGTAGCTGCCTAACCACCTATCCCATACTGATGCAGACTGTTTCTTTTATTGGTTCTCCTACTATTCTAGTAGAAGCCAGAATTATTGGTTGTCTCCCAGTTGCTATTGCTGCGCTCCCCACCAACTTTTCCCAAGGCCTTTCTTCCTCAGTTTGGTGGTACAGAACTGTTGTTCTACTTCACTCTCTGTGGGAGCCTCCAATCCACCATTTCAAAACCACTTTATACACACACACACGCGTGCGTGCGCACGTGAGATCTCCTAGAGACAAGACTGAGTTTTTAAAGAATCACTGTTTTTAAAAAAGCAACTTGCAAATTTGTTCATTAATTATGATTACAAGTATATAATATGCATATTATAAAAGAATAAAAGGGAATATTTGAAAAAGATTATAGCTGTTCAGAAGTTATTACATGTGTTTTTCCCCATGTGTTCTATTTGTGTTACTTTTTTTTTTTTTTTTTGCGATACCGGGGATTGAACCCAGGGGCGTTCTACCTCCGCGCTACGCCCCCGGCCCTATTTTTTATACTTTATTTTGAAACCGGGTCTCACGAAGTTGCAGAGGGCCTCACTAAGTAGCTGAGGCTGGCCGTGAACCCGGATCCTCCTGTCTCAGCCTCCCAAGTACTGGGATTACAAGTGTGCGCCACCACGCCCGGCTTGTGTTACATTTATAAATAAATTAAAAATTCATAAACTGGTACTTGTAAAAGTTAAAGTCTGATTTCAAAAGGTGGACTCAGTCATATCAAAGTGAATACACAGATTGGTCCATCTGAGGGGCAATCAGCAGAAAACAGTATGTGAACTGGTGTGTGTGTGTGTGTGTGTGTGTGTGTGTGTGTTAACAGAAAAGGATTTCATTTCAGAGAGTCTAAAGAGAATATTTCATTTTCAAAGAGTAGTGAAGCTTTGATCAAAGGTGTAGACAAGATTCCAAACTGGCAAATAAAGTCGTGATTTCCCCTTTACAAATCCACATAAATGAATTAATATTTTAGGAGATTAGAATTATTAAATTATTAACAAAACAGAATTCACTCCTAAAGATTTCTGATTTATAGGGCCACTCCTGAGATCCATTCATGTATTACAAAGTAAAAGTTACTTTTATTTGTTTAATCAAATATTAACTTTTCCATTATTATACTAATTTAATACTTACCACACACACACACACACACACACACACACACACACACACACACACGCATATACACACCATCTAACCCTGTTTTAATTGAAACTGAAGTCCTAGACTAGAAGAAAAAACAGATAGCTGATATGCAAAAATAGGCTTTTGATTTACTTACATAACTTGTTGCTTCATAATTTCAACTGGTTCCCAAAATGTCAAGGAAGATGTTAGAGATGAAATTACCAGACGTGATCACTGAACACGTATGTGAGTGGCCAGGCTCCAGCCAGGCCTGCTCCTTCCACTCTTGTTTTCCCTGAGGAAGCATTTTCCTCAAAGGTCAGCAAGAATTTGTAGTTCAAAGCTATGAAACAAGTAACCCAATCAATAAGTGGGCTAAGGATCTGAACAGACACTTTTCAAAAGAAAAAAATACAAATGGCCAATAAATACATGAAAAAAATAAGCCAGGCATGGTGGCCCACGCTTGTAATCCCAGTACTTGGGACGCTGAGACCGGAGGATCCGGGTTCGTGACCAACCTCAGCTACTTAGTGAGGCCCTCTACAACTTAGTGAGACCCTGTTTCAAAATAAAGAACAAAAAATAGGGCTGGGGTATAGCTCGGAGGTAGAATGCCCCTAAATTCAATCCCCGGTACCACAAAAAAAAAAAAGCTCAACATCTTTAGCCATCAGGGACATGCCAATCAAAACTACACTGAGATTGCATCTCATACCCGTCAGAATGTCTATTATCAAAACCAAAACATAAACCGGGTGTGGTGCCACATACTTGTAATCCCAGTACTTGGGAGGCTGAGACAGGAGGACTGCAGGCTCACGACCAACCTCAGCAATTTAGTGAGGCCCTCAGCAACTTAGTGAGATCCTGTTTCAAAATAAAAAATAAAATAGGACTGGGGGTGAAGCTCAGAGGTAGAGTGCCCCTGGATTCAATCTCTAGTACCACACACTAAATAAATAAATAATAAAATTTTGAAAACTATAACTAAAAGTAACAAATGCTGGTAAAGATAATGGAGAAAAGGGAACCTTTACACACTGTTAGTGGGAATGCAAATTAGTATAGGTACTATGGAAAACAGTATGGAAGTTCCTCAAAAAACTACCGTATGATCCAGCTATTCCTTTATCCAAAGGAAATAAAGTCAGCATACGAAAGATACCTGCATATCCATATTTATTATGGCACTATTCATGATCGCCAAGATAGGGAATCAGCCAATCAACAAATGAATGGATAATAAAAATATGATACACACACATATACAATGGAATATTATTTAGTCATAAAGATGAATGAAATGATGGCATGTGCAGGAAAACGGATGGGACTGGAGATATCATGTTAAGCAAAACAACCCAGCAGCAAGAAGACAAGTATTGCATATTTTCTCTTATAAGTGGAAACCAAAAAAATCCAGAAGTAAAAGAGGTACTAATGGGGAAGGAGAAGGAGACCTACAGAAGGGCAAAAGAGTATTAGGGAG
Source organism: Glis glis (assembly GCA_004027185.1). Classification (NCBI taxonomy): domain Eukaryota; kingdom Metazoa; phylum Chordata; class Mammalia; order Rodentia; family Gliridae; genus Glis; species Glis glis. The sequence continues at coordinate 7,579 of PVJS01016315.1, forward strand.
GGCAGATTTGAACAAAACATGATATATATATATGATGGAAATGTCAAAGAGAAACCCATTAATCTATACAATTAGTATGGTTTAATAATAATAATGTTTTTAATAAGAAAGAAACCCTTAAATTAGCTCCATGAAAGTCAGCAAAGCCAAAAAAGCTTCAGCTGCCACTGAGCCCAAGTATGTGAGGCTCATTTGCTTATTAGACACATTTTTGGAAGGACTACTGGTGACAGATCCTCGACTAAGTGCTACAGATGTGGAGAAGTAAGTCAGAATCTTCCTGCTGGATGAGCTTGCAGTCTGGTGTGGAGAAAGAGATGAAACTAACATCTAAAAGACAGTGGGACGAGTGCTGTTAAAGTGCTGGGTGCTTATGGGAATACTGGCAGGGTATCAGAGTGAGGGGAGGTGGATGGAAGCGTTACCTGAATGGAGCCTTTAGTTAACTAAAACAGAAGGGTTGTGTTCCATCCTAGAGAGCAGAGCGTGCACAGACTCGCAGCTGGGTTTTCCTGCCACTTACCTAGAACCCTTCCCACTTTACTCTTCAAATAAGTAGCTTGCCCAGCCTTCATCCCTCCATACTCGAGCTGGGAAAGCAAAAATGGTAGGCAATGCTGTTACCTACATTGCAAGTAATAAGGGTGCAGAATGACTAGTGTGTATCACAAGCACGTTTCTCTAATCAAAGACTTAGATGGTATCCTTCTTTCACAGGCAGTACTCTGTTATTCCCAGGAAATATTTTACCTCTTTAAATCCATTAATAAAAATGGGGCTATTCACATATATATGAGGTTCTGCAGATTATTGACAGAGTACTGAACTAGTAGTCAAAATACATGGATTTTAAACCTAGCTCTATCCCTTACTGAGTTGCCTTATTTATAAAACGTAGATAGTAGCGGGGCGTGGTCACACATGCCTGTAATCCCAGTACTTGGAAGGCTGAGACTGAGGATCACAGGTTCAAAGCCAGCCTCAGCAACTTAGTGAGACTGTGAGCAACCTACTGAAACCTTGTTTCAAAATAAAAAATAAAATAGGGCTGGAGGTGTAGCTCAGAGGTAGAATGCCCTGGCATAATACACATACACACAAACACACACACACACATACACACACACACACACACACACACACACACACACACAGAGTAATGTTTGCCTATTTCATAGGATCAAATGACTTATGGTTAAGGGTCAAATGATCTGTTTCTAGAACACTCTAAAACTTGTTACCTATATACAAATAATAGATTGCTGGATGGTCATAGTGGTTGTGTGACATGGGGACACAAGTGTGCCTAGCGTTCCTTTGGAAAACTATCCTTTCCCCATTCTTGGTCTGTAGACCTAGATTGGGGTGCCTTCTACTGAATGAGAGAAGAAAAGAGCTGAGACACTGGAAGAGAAAGTGTCCACATGCCTTCCCTTGAGTGCTTGGCTCAGGAGTGGATCAGAGTTTTGGGGGTGCCTTGTCTTCCCCAAAGTGCCTAGGAATTCATTTCCTCATGTCCAGCTAGCAAGGCACTCAGAGATTGCAGCCACAATTCAAGCAGGTCCCGTGAAGCTAGTCCTGCAGGTATGCAGAATGCAAGAGTTAAGGGGTCATGGCAGCCTCCACTGAGATTGCAAAGGAAAGCCTGGGAGGCCAGGCAGCACGTGGCAGGTTAGGATGTCTGTAAGCAGCTCCCCAAGAGGGCGATGTGTGGAGCTGTGAGAATCAAACCAACGTTGCACTGAGAGCCCAAGAAGACATAGATGTGGCCAATGCAGATATCTGCTGAGGGAAGCTGCAGGCAGCAGGCAGGACCAGCCCAAAAGAGCAGCCATGTAGGCTGCAGTCAGAAAAACCATAGAGGTGGGGCTTCTCAAGCCCTTAGAGGTCCACATCCCACCACAGAGCACCCTGGACGCTGGGCACAGAGCTGTAGGATTGAATGTTTGCCCTGCTGGGTTTCACTCTTGTGACCCCTCCTTGCTATTTTCCTGTTCCTCCCTTTTGGAATGGTAATGATGTTTACCCTGTGCCATGGTATCTTGGAAGTTCAGAGCTTATTCTTTTCGTTTTGACAAAGGCTCATAGCTGAGTTTGCCTTGAGCCTCAGAGACTTTTGACTTGGAATTTTGAACACTGCTGGATCAGTTAAGACTGTGGGGACTCTTGCAGACGGAGTGAATGCATTTTTACTCTATGAGATGGACATGAACTTTGCAGGCCAGGGATAGAATGCTAATTTGGATTTGGGACGTCTCCCAAAGGCTGATAGGTTAAAGGCTCGGTTCCCAGCCTGTGGCACTAATGAGAGACAGTGGAAACTATGAGAGATGGGGTCTAGTGGAAGATATTTAGATTATTAGGGGTGTGTCCTCAAAGGGGTTGTGGGACCCCAGCCTCTTCCTCTTTTTCTCCTTCACTTCTTGGCCATGAAGAAAGAGGTTTTGCTCCCTCATGTGCTCCCTGGCATTGCCATCCAGCACCCCCACCAGAGGTCTAAAGGCAATGGGTTTGCCTGATCATGGACTGGAGCCTCTCAATTGTTAGCCAAAGTAAACCTTTTTTCTTTATAACTTGATTATCTCTGGCATTTGTTATAGTATCAGAAAGCTGACTAACACAGTTACTCAAGCCGATTAATTTCTTTTTTAGTTGGAATTAGTTTCTGTGGCTTGCAACCAAAAGAATCTTGACTAATACACAGCATGTCTTTACAGGTTGGTACTGTGGCTGCCACTATATGAAAAACATCAGTAGTTTTACAAGTGTAAAGGTTCAAGAACCATAAGTAACCCACTCTTTCAGGTGACTAATAAGCTTTTCTACTAATAAGCCTTTTGAGACATAGCAGGGTAGACAGTAGAGAACAACTGCTTAGGCAGCCAGGGGGAAAAGACCCAAAATTGAAAGAGCTGGACAGAAGTGACTACAGAGGTGTATTGAATGTAGTAATCTGTACAGACATCTTCAAAATTGGATGCTCATATCCACCTTTATAAAGAGGTATTTGATGCCAAAAGAGGTTAAGCATTCTTTATAAATCTTTATATTAAAGTTGTTTTTTTTTTCTTTTTTTTTTTTTTTTGAGGTACCGGGGATTGAACCCAGGGGCGTTCTACCTCCGCAGTACACCCCTAGCCCTATTTTTTATCCTTTATTTTGAAACCGGGTCTCACGAAGTTGCAGAGGGCCTCACTAAGTAGAGAGAGAGAGAGACAGGGAGAGAGAGAGAGAGAGCTGAGGCTGGCCGCGAACCCCGATCCTCCGGTCTCCGCCTCCCAAAGTACTGGGATTACAAGCGTGTGCCACCACACCCGGCCTTAAAGTTGTTTTAAGTCCACTCAGGGCGGCTAGCTTGAGAATGTGTCCCATGGGTTTACACATTCGTTCATTAAATAGTATTGAGCACCCAACTCTCTGCAGGGTGCTATGCTGTGTTCTCGGCATCAAAGATGAATGTAACATGGTAGGCAGCAGTGTATGATGAAAAGAACATGCGCTTCGGAGCTGGAGAAACTTGGGCTTCATCTTACCTCCACCGTTAGCCTATGTGATCTTGAAAACATTGGCAATCTTCCCTGTCCACAGTTACTTCATTCACAGATTAAAATTAAGCCGGGCGTGATGGTACATGCTTGTAATCCCAGTACTTGGGAGGCTGAGACCGGAGGATCGAGGTTCACGGCCAGCCTCAGCTACTTAGTGAGACCCTCTGCAACTTAGTGAGACCCTGTTTCAAAATAAAGAATAAAAAATAGGGCTGGGGGTGTAGCTCAGAGGTAGAATTCCCCTGGGTTCTATCACCAGTTCCGCAAAAAAAAAAAATTAAAATACATACCTCATAGGGTTGTTATGAGGATTAAATGAGATGATGTGTAGTGCATCCCCTATTGTTGGGGTTTAGTAACTATTAGCAATTATTTTCTTAGGATGAGTAGGAGTGGGCAGGAGAAAAGAGGTAGGAAGAGCCTTTGAAAAGATGTGGACGAAGGAGTAAGCACACAGCAGGTGAGGGGAAGCTCCTTTCCTCTGGCCCCATGTTTTCATGGGGGGAGAGAGGAGTTCCCACTGGCATACCGCTTTTGGCCTTTTACAACATTATCCTTCACATCCAGGAGTTATTTGACTGATGAGTACTGTGATGAACATTAGCTCATAGTTCTTGACTGGATGGAGCTAATCTAGCAAAAAGGCCCCAGTTACTGAAGATTCATTCTCTTTTTTCCTTTCTGCCCCAGACAAGTATTAATTATGATCTTGGGTAACCTATTTGCCCTGCAGACCCGGCCTTCTCCTTTGGTGGGCTGCTCTGAGGCTAGACTGGGGTGGGGTAGGGGGAAGGGAGAGTCAGCAGAGAGTGTTGCCAAACCCTTCTAGATTACAGATCTAGAAACTTGCTCTTTCTTAGCTTGTCTGTAATAAAGCTGACTTAAAAAAAATTCCATTTGGCTGTTTTCTATGCCTTGTTTCATTCAAATTTGGTGGTTGAAGAAGGACATGCAATTTACAGATCCTCTGGAACCTAAAAGTAGTTCATTATGGTGAGAACACAGATTGTAAGGGAATGATAGTAAGAGAAAAAGATGGAGAGGTGCACACAGAAATATTTTTGCTCAAGTGGGTACAATAAAGTCACATTTTATCCAATCCCTGTCTGCCACACAAATAGCAATGATGACTAAAATATAGAAAGAGAAAACCAAAAAGACATAACCAGGCTCAGAAACAAAAGTAAGCATTTTCATGGACCGGAAATGGAACTGAACCAGAAAGCACTGAGCAGGCTGAAGCCATAAGCCCACTGGGGGCTCAAGTTGAAAGGCCAAGATTTATTTTCTCCTGCAAGGTGAGGGAAACTAAGATGCTTCCAACAAGGTGAGGACAGGAACCAGACTTAGTGCTTAAAGCCAGGAGCTCGTGAAAGGAGGCTGAAAATAACTGGTGCCACCCACTGCCTGGGGAAACAGAAGGACAAAGACACAGCCTGAACCAGGAACCAAGCCAAGCAGCTGGCCATGTGGACAGTTCTGTGGCATGCCCGACACCACTGTGGGGAAGGAGCATCAAAGCGCTAGCACTGAACCTGATTCTAGAAAGGAGGTCTGGGGAGGCAAGCGGAGGAAAGTCACTAAACACAGAGGAGAGGTTAGCACAGAGCAAGTAAGAGGAAAAAATAAAAGCAACAGATAAGCTAAAACAAAACAGAAGAGAGCAATAGAAACTCCCTCTCAAAATGAGCTAACTACGAGCTTCCGAACACATAAAATACCTAATACTAAGAGAGACATCCAACAAAATGAACACTCAGAACATGAATTTACTCCAGATAAAACTAACTCTACAGAACTGTCTGACAAAGATTTTTTTAAACTAGCTATTGTCACTTTCTCAAAGCAGTAAAGGAAGGCATAGCACTCATTTTAAAGGGACAAGAAATTAGGGAACACATGCAGGCTGGATAAAGAACAGGTTAAATATGAAAAAGAACTAATTGAAATCTTGGGAAAAAAAACATGGTCATTGAAATAAAAGGGTCTTTGGAGTTATTCAAAGTTGAAGAGAAAAAGTAGTGACTTATAGGGATATACTGAAGAATTTACCCAGAACAGAGTTTAGAAAATTAAAGAGATTTTCAAATATGGAAGAAAATTTCAAATTCATAGGATTAGGTTGAGTAGATCCAACTTATGTCTAATAGGAGTTCTAGAAGGCAAAACGGAGAAGAATAGAGAAGCTACACTAGAAGGAAGAGGAAGAAAAGGAGGAGGAGAAAAATGTTTTTCTAATAAAACATTAGGACATCCTGCGTACTGAGCACATAGTTAAAGACAAATGAACACTTATGTCACATTATTAATGAGATTACAAAGCAGTAAGGGTAAAGATAAAAATACTAAGTTATCAAAGGAAAAACTTTGGTTATCTACAAAGGAATTATAACTAGGCCTCTCAAAAACTACAATAGAAACAAGAAGACAGTTGAATGATGTCTGAGAAGTGCTGAATGAATACTATCAACCAAGAATTTGATTTCCAGATAAACTGTCATTTAAGGGAGAAGATAAGACACACTTTCAATTATAAATACTAAAAGAGTTTACCACCCACAGACCTACTCAAAAAGAACCATTGAAGAAAAAAAGAATAAGCACAGAGGGAAAGCATGGGAGGCAAGAGAGACTGATGAGAGAAGAAATTAATAATGCAATGGAATTTTTTAAAAACACACTTTTATGATAAAAATAATGTGTAAACAAGTATAAAATAGGTAGTTAAGACATTTCCACTCATGATATCCCTCAAAACAACAAAATACTTGGGAATAAAGCTAACCAAGGAGGTAAAAGACCTCTACAAAGAAAATTATAAAACATTGAAAAAAGAAATTGAAGAAGATCTTAGAAGATGGAAAGACCTCCCATGCTCTTGGGTAGGCGGAATAAATATCATCAAAATGGCCATTCTTCCAAAAGTGATCTACAGATTCAATGCAATACCCATTAAATTACCAAAGTCATTCTTCACTGACATAGAAAAATCTGTCCTTAAATTCATTTGGAACAACAAAAAAACCCAGAATAGCCAAAGTAGTTCTCAGCAACAAGAACCATGCAGGGGGCATCACAATACCTGACTTCAAACTAAACTACAAAGCCATAGTAATAAAAACAGCATGGTATTGGCACAAAAGCAGACACATAGACCAATGGAGCAGAATAGAAGACTCTGAAACAAACCCACACACCTACAGCCAATTGATTTTTGACAAAGGGGCTAAAAACATCCACTGGGAAAAAAATAGCCTCTTCAACAAATGGTGCTGGCAAAACTGGCTAACCATATGCAGAAAAATAGAGATAAACCCCACTTTCTCACCTTGTACAAGAGTCAATTCAAGATGGATTAAAGACCCAGAAATCAGACCAGAGACCTTGCAGCTACTTGAAGAGGGCATAGGTCCAACACTTCAACACATAGGCACGGGTAAAGACTTCCTCAACAAGACCCCAAAGGCACAGGAAATTAAAATGAGGATCAATACGTGGGATTGCATTAAACTGAAGAGCTTTTGTGCAGCAAAGGAAACAATCAAGAACCTCAACAGAGAGCCGACAGAATGGGAGAAGATTTTTGCCAGCTACTGCTCTGATAGAGGACTAATATCTAGAATATGCAGAGAACTTAAAAAAATCACCACTAAAAAAACAAATAACCCAATCAAAAAATGGGCAAGTGAACTAAATAGACACTTCACAGAAGAAGAAATACAAATGGCCCATAAATGTATGAAAAAATGTTCCACATCATTAGCAATCAGAGAGATGCAAATCAAAACTACCCTGAGATTTCACATAACCCCAATTAGAATGGCAATCATTAAAAACACAAACAACAACAATGCTGGTGAGGATGTGGAGAAGTAGGAACTCTAATACACTGTTGGTGGGATTGCAAATTAGTGCTACCACTTTGGAAAACAGTGTGGAGGATCCTCAGAAGAATGGGAATGAATCTGCCATATGACCCAGCAATACCACTTCTAGGAATCTACCCAAAAGAACTGAAACCAAACTGCCAGACTAATGCATGTATATCTATGTTTATAGCTGCACAATTCACAATTGCCAAACTTTGGAACCAGCCAAGGTGTCCATCAACAGATGAATGGATTACAAGACTATGGGCTATGAACACAATGGAATTTTACGCAGCCATAAAGAAGAACAAAATTACATCATTTTCAGGGAAATGGAGGGAACTGGAGAACATTATGCTAAGTGAGATTACTCAGTCACAAAGAGTGAAAAGTTGGATTTTCACCCTAATATGTGGAAACTAGGGAGAATGGGACTTAGAAGGGACTCCAGACAAAGAAGGAGAAAACTTTAGTTGAGCAAAGAAGGTGACCTAACTGAGGGAGATGGGAGGGGGGAAGAGGGAAATACACTAATGCACAGGATGTATATACACAGGATGTATGTATATCAGAGTCAATCACTATGCTGAGCATGGAAAGGAGGGAAGGGGGAGGGAAGGGGGTGGGATTTGAGGGAGGGCTAAATAAGCAATGTGTGCATGCATGCTTCTGATACCCTGACACTTAGCAAAATGTATAACTACAATGCACCAATAAATGAAATGAAATAAAAAATTGGTAGTTAAAGCCAACTAAGGCCTTTTTCATATTTGAGAGAGGTCTAGAAATAATGATTCTGTCTGAGTACTTTGTATTTAAGTTACTTTATAATAACAAAAATTGAATCCAGAGCTTATAAGTCAACAGAGAGAAAAGAGTGATCAAGGATTGGGGAGATTTAATATAAAAAACTAGTAATTGAACAGAAAGCAAAAAAGTAGAATAAATAAAACAAAGGTATAACAAATAAAATGCACACACAAAGTAGAATAGTGAATTAAGTCCAAATATATATTAGTACGGACAATAACTAAATAGATTTAGATTACTTTTAAAAGATAGACTTTATCATCTTGGTTTTGAAATAATATTTAAGTATGTAATGTTAGCAAGAGACACACAAAATTAAACCACAGAAAGACAATATGTTGGGATAAAAAAGAGATAAATTATCGAAATACAAAAAGGTGGTAAAACATTTTTAATATCAGACAAAAATAGTTTTATAAGCCAAATGTGTTAATAGAAACAGAGAGGGTCATTATCAAGGAGTTTCCGTACCTAACACTACAGCTTTCAATTATAGAAAGCAGAACAACCAGGATTGCAAAGAGAAATTGACAAGCCCACCATAGGAATGAACAATCAGAACCAGACAAAAAAACAAGCAATACAGATCGAATCCTGAAGATCCTCTAAGGAGGCCTCGTTAAGTCGTTGAGTTTTATTCTGAGAGCAGCAGGAAGCCATTAAAGGCTTCTAAGCAGAGGTGTGATTAGATCAGACGTCCATTTTTAGAAGGGTCCCTCTGGCTAGCAAATGGAGAATGGACTTCAGAGTGGTCAGACTACAGAAAGGCAGAGCGACTAGTTAGAACGTCTTTCTACCATGTACTAGAGAGTGTTCGTGGCCTGGACTCTAGCAGAATCATTGGCAGAGAAGATGAGCAGGCATTTAAAGAGGACTCAGCATAGCTGATTGGATGGCAGGGGAGGAGATCAAAGATAACATTCATATTCTTGCCCTGGACAACTTGAGCATGGCATTAAGGAAAAGTGGGTTTGGGGAGGAGAAAATGATATTTTCCTTTTTTCTTATTATAGCACTCAAGCTCTCCTCTGCTCACTTTTAACATTCAAACTGGTTCATTAAGAAGTTAAATTATATTCAGTATACAAGGAGTAGGTAAATCAATTTTTAAAATACTATCAAAAAGCACTTCTTATGGGATGCTTCAATAATCTGTAAGAAATCGCACTTTAACAATGCCAGAGAAGTATGTGTGTACTCTAAATAATCATTTTTCATATAGTGATAGTCCTTTAAGATTATTGATATCTTATGGCGGATTTTCATACATTTGTATACATAATGGATTTTCAAACACACTTATATGACTAGCTACTGAATAAAGTAGTCATGACTTTCCCTAGTGCACAGCTGTTATTAAGAACAAGTAAATCCAGGGCTGGGATGTAGCTCTGTGATAGAGTGTGTATGTGCCCCCGTGGGTTCAATCCTCAGCACCAAAAAAATAAAAATTAAAAAAAATCTAATCTGTTGACCTGTGAATTCTTTTTTTTTTTTTTTTTTTTTGCATTACCAGGGATTGAACCCAGGGGCATTCTGCCTCTGGGCTACACCCCCAGCCCTATTTTTTATTCTTTATTTTGAAACAGGGTCTCACTAAGTTGTGGAGGGCCTCAGTAACTAGCTGAGGCTGGCTGCAAACCCAGATCCTCCGGTCTCAGCCTCCCAAGTACTGGGATTACAAGCATGCGCCACCACACCCGGCTTTGACCTGTGAATTCTTATAGTCATAAATTTCATAGCACATTCATTTCTTCCCTTTTTCTGATTTCATTACCTTAAACTAATGTTTGAGTTTACAACATGTGTTTATCCTTCAGAGAGCAATGATTTTATAGTTACTGGGGTTAGGGGGATGAGTACATATTATACAACCAAACTGAGGTACAAATCCAGGAAATTAAGGAGCTATTATTCCAAAGGCGCTTTACTTAGTAACTTCAAGCATGAAAAGGGCTTAAAGGACTTAGAGATTCCCGATTATGAATTTTAAGGTTTTGTATTTACAGCAATTCCAAAATGCAAATGAGATGTGCAATTTCAGTCTAATGTGCTAAAAAATCAAGTAAAGTTTGAGCCTGGAATCCAGAACAGGACTGTTCAAGTAGGCATGAAAAATTAGAGAACTATTAAAGGGAACTCACTTGGTAATCTGCAGACCAGAAGTTTCCTAGTAGTAACAGAGCAATAATGAGACATGTGACGCTAACATTGCCTTTTAAACGACAGGAAGGATGTGTTTTAGAAAGATGAAAATCTTTTTTATATCTGAATTTTAAAGTGATCACTTATTTGAGGTCTTATATTGCATTAAATTTCTCACAGGGAGTCTGCTATTTATTATGAGCCATTATCTTATAACTTCACTTCTAACCACATCCCTGTTTCAATTGCAGCCCTTTTCTGCAAGGAGCAGAGAGAGCAGAAGAGCAGAGTGGGTTCCTCTTTGGAACTAGTTGCTATCTTCTAAGGAGCATGGGGCTTCATTTGATTATCTTCTTGCCCTGAAGGAGAAATACTAAAAACACAGAGATTCTACCAGCAAGATGTTGTAGGACTCTTTTTCCCTGTAATGTGAGCTGAAGCACTGTGCTTTTCTGGTGTTTTTCAAAATTATAATAATTTACTGATTTTAAACAGCATAGAAAAAATGAGACCATAAGAATAAAATTATAGCTAATTCTACTTCTCCTCCTTCTCCTTCTCCTTCTCCTTTTTTTTTTTTTTTTTTTTGTACTGGGGATTGAACCCAGAGGCATTCTATCTCTGAGCTATACCCCTAGCCCTTTTTATTTATTTATTTATTTATTTATTTATTTATTTATTTTATTTGAAACGGGGTCTCACTAAGTTGCTGAGAGTTTTACTTAAATTTCTGAGGCTGGCTTCGAACCTACAATCCTCTTGTTTCACCTTCCCAAGTACTGGGATCACAGGCGTGTGCCACCACACCTGGCTTAGCTCTTTGTATTTCTAAGTGAGCCCCCAAACTAATAAAATTGGGTTGTTTTTGATTTTGTGTTGCTGGTAATTTTTCCTTCTAATCTTTGCACTTCCTGAAAATGTATATGCGAGGAAGGAAGGAAGGAACGTATGCACCAGTAGATTTGAATAATGCTCAGGATTTATATAGGCTACCCAGAAAGAGTCACCCAGATTGGAAGAATCAGCAGCCAACAGGAAACAAATTAACGTGTCACTTCCTCAGTAGCAATTTAATCATTATAATAATGTAATAACAAGGGACCTGGAAAGGCCTTTAAGTGCTTTCTCTAATTTTTCAGCAAAATATCCACAATGTTACACAAGACAATGGCTATCTCATTTCTATGAATTTGGAATAAACAAAGGCTTCTCAAATGTTGGTCTTGCTTTTCCGCATGAAGTTGTTTTCTGATCTAAACTTAACCCCTCTCCTTCCTTCACTCCTCCACCAGGCAGTAGGGAAATGGAAGTCACAGCAGCTTCACTTAGGTGAATGTAACAGTAGAAAAAAAATTATCAGCCAGGCGTGGTGGCACATGCCTGTGATCCTAGTACTTAGGAGGCTGAGACACGAGGATTGCAGGTTCGAGACCAGCCTCAGCAATTTAGCGAGAACCTGTTTCAAACTGAAAAATAAAATAGGGCTGGGGGTGTAGCTCAGTACTTGAGAGGCTGAGACAGGAGGATTGCAGGTTTGAGACCAGCCTCAGCAACTTAGCAATAACCTGTTTCAAATTGAAAAATAAAGTAGGGCTGGGGGTGTAGCTCAGAGGTAGAATGCCCCTGGGTTCAACTCCCAGTACCAAAAACAAAAAAATACTATTTATATAAAAACAGAGTTGAGAACTTCAGAATAACCTGTCAAACTATGTACTGCTTAAATATAGAAAAAGGAATGTTGGGGAGCACTTTGAATAAGGCCTGTAGGGAAGACAGACCAGAGGGAACAGAGTTGAGAGTCAAATATGGGTGAGAGACACAGAGAGAACTCATCTAAGCCAGGTCACCATTTCCTGTGAAAGGTGGGTCTCTTAACATCATGGCATAGCAAAGTCTGGGAACTATAGACCCTCACCTGGGTTTGTTTCTAATGAAATTACAAAATAGGTGGCATTTAAATCCTGAGATTTCATGGATGCATCGTTCATTGATTCAACTAATTTAATTTGTTATTGTTATCATCATCACCACCACCATCAACATCAACAACATCACAGATGTTAGGCATTCTTTACCTGTCTTGTTCTCTGTTAGCAGGACAAATTAATGACCTCCACCTGACTGACCAATCCCAGTGGTTCTGACTTTTCTTTCTACATCATAATCACACAATGTGGTTTTGGATGTATTTATTTATTTATTTATTTATTTATTTATTTATTGTGGTACTGGAGATTGAACCCAGGGGCATTCTACCTCTGAGCTACACCCCCAGCCCTATTTTATTTTTTATTTTGAAACAGGGTCTCACTAGGTTGATGGGAGTCTCACTACTTGCTGAGGTTATCCTCGAACATGTGATCCTCCTGTCTGTCTCCCAAGTACTGGGGTTACAGGCATGTACCACGGTGCCTGGCTTTGGTTTTGGTTTTAAATCGCGTGCTCCGGCCCCTTCTCTGAGCCGCTGAATTAGAATCCTCTGGGGTAAGCCTGGTCACAGAATGAGTCCAAAGGTGCATTGTTGAGAACAAATGACTGTTGCAGTGTCACCGATGTCAGTCTTCAGGGCTGGGTGAAAAATCCCACCCCCTCCAGGCAGCAGCTGCACTTCCTGAGAGCTCACAAGACTGCCTGGGTGCCTCTGCTTCCTGCTCCACTGAAGGACACAAGCTTTACAGCAGCTGCGTCATTTAGCAAAGGTGTACAGGAAAGGGTCAAAGGCTGTGGGGTGGGTGTGGGTGGTGGTAGGTTTACCCATGAGATTGCCCATAAATGATTTTACTTCATATATTGACAGAACAGAACCATGGCTTATGCTTCATACTTTACATAAATGATTTATTTCATGAACTTCCAACCATTCTATTATACTTGCAACAGTCAGGGAGGAGGGGCTGCTGGACTATGACTAAGAGCATAGATTCCAGGGCCACAATGACCAGGGTTTAAGTACTGCCTCTACTACCTACTTGTGTTGTGAGCATGGGTCTCTTACTTAACAGCTCTGTGCCTCAGTTTCCTCCTTGGAAGCATTAGAAATGATTGCTTCTCATGCCTGCAATCCCAGTACTTGGGAGGCTGAGACAGGAGGATCGCAGGTTTGAGACCAGCCTCAGCAACTACTTAGTGAGGCCTTCAACAACTTAGAGAGAAACCGTGTTTAAAAATAAAAAATAGCCGGGCGTGGTGGCGCACACTTGTAATCCCAGTACTTTGGGAGGCTGAGACCGGAGGATCCGGGTTCACAGCCAGCCTCAGCTCTCTCTCTCTCTCTCTCTCCCTGTCTCTGTCTCTGTCTCTCTCTCTCTCTCTACTTAGTGAGGCCCTCCGCCACTTCGTGAGACCCGGTTTCAAAATAAAGGATAAAAAATAGGGCCAGGGATGTAGCGCGGAGGTAGAACGCCCCGGGTTCAATCCCCGGTACCGCAAAAAAATAAATAAATAAAATAAAATAAAATAAAATAAAAAATAAAATAGGGGTGGGAGTAGCTCAGTGGCAAAATGCCCTTGGGTTCAATCCCCAGTACAAAAAAAAAAAAAAGATTACTCCTACTTCCTAGGGTTATTATGAAGGCTTAATGAGTTGGTACCTGCACAGCTCAAGACACAAAGTGTTAGGTAACACAAAGTGTTAGGTCAACTGATGTTGATTTAGAAGGGATGTTTTGCCCTTCTGGGACATCAGGATCTTACACCGAGGTCCCATATACATCACACACACACATTGTGTGTGTGTGTGTGTGTGTGTGTGTGTGTTTTACTGGGGATTGAACCCAGGGGCATTCTACCTTTAAACTACACCCCCAGTCCTTTTTATGTTTTTGTTTTGAAACAGAGTCTTGCTAGGTTGCTGAGAGCCTCACTAAGGGCTAAGGCTGTCCTTGAACCTGCAGTCTTCCTGTCTCAGCCTTCCAAATACTGGGATTACAGGTGTGCACCATCACACCTGACTACAAAACTAGATCTTACCTGATGTTCTCTGACCTGGTCAGGGCTAACCCTCAACTCGTTCTGGGGCATGGGGACAAGGAGAAACCCCGGAGAACCTTGAGTTTCATTGCTTTTTGGAAAACTGTAATCAGAGAAATGAACTTAATCATCCCCTATTATTATCTGCTTTGCAAAACATCAGAGCACAAATGCTGCAGTAAACTCACGCTCGACCTAACTCTCTGCAGGCAGAGGTAGAGGCCCCTCTCCTGCGAGCCTGCAGTACTCTGCCTGTGCATTCATTCATTGTATAGCTCTCAACACCACAGGAAACTCCTGTTTGCCCATCCTCAGAAGACCCTTCCTCTTTTCTGCCCCTGGGCCTTTGCGGGCGCTGCTCTTCCTGCCTGGAGTAGCTATACCACCCTACAACCTCTCCATTGTGACTTTGAGTTGCAATGGCCTATTTACTTGACAGCCTCTCTCTCACTAGACTGGCAGTCCTAGGAAGACCAGGATGGGGGCTGCCTTGCCCTCAGCACCTAGCAAGGTGAATAACACATAGGAGGCACTTAAAAAAAAATATATATATATATATATTTAAATATTAAATATATTAATATATTCAATATAAAAATATATACATGTATATTTGGTACTATGGATTGAACCTAGGGGCTATCTGCCTCCGAGCTATACCCCTTGCCTTGTTTATTTTAATTTTTATTTATTTTTTTATTTTAAAACAGGGTCCCACTAAATTGCTGAGGCTGGCCTCACACCTGCAATCTTCCAGTCTTAACTTCCCAAGTACTGTGAGTACAGGCATGCACCATCACGCCTGGCTCCAAAGACTGAATAGACAGGTAGCTATTGCTAGACTGGGACTCTGCCTCTTGGAGCTCTGTGACTTGGAGCAGGCTCTGTAACTTCTTGGATCCTCAGTAAAGTCGAGATAAAATAACTTCCTTGTAGGTTCTTGCAATGACTAAAAGATAGAGCATGAGGAAAGCAGCTGGCAGAGTGCCCAGAACAAAGTTAACGTTAATAGTTAATACACATTTAAAAAGCAGCACGGCCAAGTGCACCCAAGCCTTTCATTTTCCTAATTTTGTCCCTTTCCTTATTTAATAAAAATAGATGTTACAACATAATTGTTGCTACCGAAACCCCAGAAAACAGGGGAGGCAGGATGAGAGGTCAGATGTTACTGCTCTGCAATTCTCTCAGGTACACATGTATTAATACTGATTCATACATATTCATTAGACAACTTGTAGAGACCAGGCAGAGCATAGAAGGAAAATGCTCAACTGGGATCTCATCTTGCCTTCATGCCAGCTCCTTCCTACAGAAATTAGCTCAACACAAAGTCAACATTTGCAGAACAGAAGTAAAAGACATAACTTCAAGCCAAGCTACATGTGCCCCTGTACTTGGTCATTCTAGAACCTGGGTTCAGAGACACAGAACCATCAGTGATCTACCAGATGTCATTTGAAAAATTAGTGTCTATCAGAGAAGAGGAAGGGGATGGGGTGAATGATAGGGGAAGATAATAGGAGGGTAGATATGATCAAAGTATGGTATGTGCATGTAAAATATGCTACAGTGAAACCCACTCTTCTGTATAATTAAAATGCAATAATAAAAATTTTAAAAATCCATGTCTCTTCCCCTTTGATGATAATATCTAATATTTATTGAGTGTTTACTATACACCAGGCAATTTACATACGTTATCTCTTAAAATTTTTAGAACATATTTATTTTCATTTTCAAGATAAAGAAACTCAAGGCTGCAATGGAAACTGTAGAGGTTTAGAAATATCCCCAAGATCAACGGGTCAGCAGGAAGCCACGATGTCTGATGGGACAGCCCGGACTCAGATGAGAGGCACGCACTGAACTTGCCTCCCAAGATGACAACCTTCTCAGCCACTGGCAGGGCAGGTCTGGCCCCGTCTGACTTCCCATCATCTGCCTCCAGTTCTGGAGTCTGGCTCCCTGAGGCGCGCTCTTGCTGTCCCTGAGCTAAGCAGCCTCTTTCGCTCTGATAAATCTGCATGATATTCACTGCTGGTTCACATGACGTCTGGACTGTGGGGAGCAGGGCTGTCTCCTTCCCACAGTGAAGAGAAGAGAATGCAGTGAGGACTCACAGGACTACACGAGGGCATCTCCTATCTCTGCTCACTCAGGAGTGCCGGCCACAGCAGGCTCCCCTGCCCAGGGGACACAGCCACCCAGGCAGATGCAAGAGACCACTAGCAACAGTATGTATGAGCTTCAGGGGGAAGGAGAGGCAGGAAGGCAGGTTACCAGGGGCATGCATACCAGTGTGGATTCTCTCTGGTAGCAAGCTGCTGCTTCCATTCCACGTCCGCTTACATCTCTTCTACTCCTCGGAGGAGACGCTCTGGAGTGCAGATAAAGGACACCGTGCATTACAGAAAATTTGAATAATCTTAATATATCTCAATCATCACAACAATCACATCTCCTCATACCTCATCCAAAACATGCTGAAAAAGATACTTCTTTCTGTAATGACAATATCATAATTTATAAAGCGTCTGCTTGTTTAAGTGCTATTTTTTAAATGAGGATAATGAATTCTATTCTCTAAATGTTAATCATTTACCCTTCCTGCCACCACCCCAGCCCCTTGCTGATAGGAAGATGAAGAATAGCCATTTTTTTTTTTTAGAAAACTCCCTAAACCACATTGTGTACAAATTCTGCATGTGAAACGTTTCTTTGCTAAGAAAAGCCACGTCTTGCTCCAACCATACATTCTCTTGGTTCTATTTCCTGGAACGAGCAGTAGAAAACTGAATAATATATCACTGTGTGTTTCCCATTTTCATTTTTCTGCATGAGGTTAGCAGAGAAGAGAAGCTGCTTTTCAGTGCAATCGCATCTGTGGCAACTGGTCTGGGTCTGAGCCTGCCGGTCCCCAGCTGGCCTCGAGGTGGTCACTGGAGCAGTGAGCTGTGGCCAAGAACTTTTCCTGATTTAGCTGTTATTCCAGAGAGAAAACCCACACAAGAAGAGATCACAGAAAAGGCATTGGCAGCAGATTTTGTTAGGGAAGACGGCGGCGAGTGTGGGAATGGGTACAGAGTTGAGCATTTTAATCACAGATTACTTTTTTTTTCTTTTCTGAAGAATTTCACAGCAGCAAAGTGAGTTAGAAGACAGGTCGATGCTAATAATGCCAAATCTAAGAGGCAAGAGGAGAGTTTCCCTCACTCTCCTACACACGTGCCCACCTCCCTCCAACACCCAGCTATTTCTGCCCTAGTTTTTGTTTCATTTTGGAGGAGTATTTTATTATGCCAGATGTATAAATACAATTATGGAACACTGACTATTTATCCAGTCCCACGGTGAAGCCATCTTCGTGCCAAAACAAAACTTTGTTGTTTTCGTTTCCCCTGCAGGTATATTAAAATTAGTTGCTAAATTTACTATTCTCTAAATCGTTTCATAGTGGTGGGGTTTTGTGCCTTCGTTTGTTTTGGTTTGGAGGTTTCATAAAAACAAATCCCATTTAGCCAGGATGCAGCCTTTAATGGGAGTAAATTGCAACTCGCCTAAAGTGATTAAAGATAAGTGAGCCTATAAGTTTGACTGACCCTATTTAAAATTCTCCTCTGTCCACGAAGTATATATAAATCTTTATGGAATGACCTATTAACTGCCTACTGCTGGGACTGAGCTTTGGGCTTTGTTTCAGTTATAAAAATAAGGTCACTCTGCTTTTTGTAAAAAACGGATGTAGCTGCTTCGATAATTAAAACCTATAGAGTCATGAAGAGATGATATATTTAAACCTCTAAAAGTTAATGTGGAAGCTATAAAATTGCAAAAGGAGAAAGGATAAGGGTCCCCTATTACTGCTCATCAAGTTAAATATTAGTCATAGGGTATTTATGTCACTCTTTAATGAAGAATTTCAAAAAGTTTTTTGAAGACTTTAAATTCAAGTCGTGAGCCACCTCTTGTCTGACTTCATTATGTAAGAGAAGGCCACAGTTCAGGGGATACCATTCCAATAAACTTATAACATAAGTTCATGGATGCTGCCAGTCAAGGAGCCAAGACTTCAAATGAATCAACCTGGCCCTTGTCCTGGGGTTTTCATCCGCAGCAAGCTCTCCTCCTTGCGAGAGGTACACCTACCTGAGGAGCGCTCTCTCTCCCTTTCTGCTGTGATCAGAGCCAGTGGCTTCTGGCTCAAGGGTGAGAACACCATCTCAAGAAACAGTACCTAGAAATGATATCAAACAAATGCTTGGGCAAGTTATTGATCCCCTTGTCTCTAAATTTCTTCCTTTCTAGAATGGGACAGGTGCTACTTAATACTGGTAATAATGAAAGGCACATCATAAGTATCAGTGCATGTGATTTTTCTCCTTGCCCACTCCCCAACATCTGTTTCCTTCCCTCCCTCGTGTCCATTGCAGTTTGTCATCCCAAGAAATCCTGCCCGCAGGAGAGGAGACACTGGTGGTACCAGGAGCTGCGTTCTGACTGGTGGACATGGCAGCTCTGGTTTAGACTGTGGTTGCTGATGGGTTTGGTCAGAGTGCTTTGGCTGACTTTGAGATCTATATTCTGGGACTCTTATGGCTAATCTGGATTGTCAACTTGACTGGATTATGAAGCATCTAAGATGATGTGACTTCGGGTGTGTTGATGAGATGATTGGCTTGTGGAAGGGCAGATTGAAGGGGAAGCCCTGCCCTGAATGTGGGCAGTTCTGATGGGTGGGGCACCTGAGTAAAAGAAAGAGAAAGTGGTGTGAAGGCATGCGTGGTTCTTCCTGAGAAAAGTGCATCCGCTCTCTTGCTTCTGGCCTCCGTGATGTGAGAGCAGACCCTTTGCGCTCTCCCTCTCCCTGCTTCCCGCCGCCATGCCCTGACATACACTGAACTCTGGAATCTCCCGAAACTGTGAGCAAATAAGTCTTCATTTCTCTAAGTTGTGTGGTCAGTTTTTTAGATTACAACAGGAAGAATGTTGACCGAGACAGAAATACTGACAAGTGAGGAACAGAGCCTACAACTGGGGACTTGATGAAGTATGGCCACTGTGAGGTGGACAGAGGGGACAGCCAGTCTCTCCCTTAGCCATGTGCCACCTTCAACACATCCTTTTTTCTTTCTTTTTTTTTTTTTTGCGGTACCGGGGATTGAACCCAGAGGCGTTCTACCTCCGCACTACACCCCTGGCCCTATTTTTTATACTTTATTTTCAAACTGGGTCTCACGAAGTTGCGGAGGGCCTCACTAAGGAGAGAGAGAGAGAGAGAGAGAGAGAGAGATAGACAGGGAGAGAGAGCAAGGGAGCTGAGGCTGGCCGCGAACCCGGATCCTCCGGTCTCCGCCTCCCAAAGTACTGGGATTACAAGCATGCGCCACCACGCCCGGCCAACACATCTTTTTTTTTTTTTTGGTGGTATTGGGAATTGAACCCAGAGAAGGCATTCTACCCCCGAGCTACCCCCCACCCCAGCCCTATTTTTTTTATTTTGAAACAGGGTCTCACTAAGTTACTGAGAGTCTCACCAAGTTGTTGAGGCTTGCCATGAACTTGCAATCCTCCTGTCTCAGCCTCCCAAGTACTGGGAGTACAGGCATGCGCCACCACACCTGGCTAACACATACCCATGTTAAATGTCACCTGCGTTTATGGGCTGTGTAGACTTGAGGGAGTCATTTAATCTCGCTGCCTATTACTCCTCTGTACAGTCTACATGCCTAACAGAGGCATGGTGAAATGAGTGGGGAGAAGTTGTGCAGCGAAAATACAGACTGTAATACAGAACACAAATGCAATGTACTAGTATTATCTTTAAAAATGTGCACATTACAATTTAGGAAGTCTTATCATGAATATGGTTCCCCACTTTGTTCCATTGATGTAAGATCAAACCAAAATTGAAAGAAACCTTGAAAATTCAGAAAACTGTATTTGAAATAGTACTTAAAAAACACTTTGAAGTTTTAAACAGATACAATACAGAAAATTATACTAAATATAACTATAATTCTATAAAAACAAAATATATTTATAGAGCATATATTATTATATATTTATGTTTATTGTGTGAGTCACTGTGATAAACCAGATGGTAGAATTTTCAAGGCAACGTAACACAATTTATGTTAGTGTATGTATAATTTCTCATGTGATCTAAACATGGCTTTTACCTTGAGCTTTATTGGTCTTCTATTTATTTACCCTGCCCCAATCATTAGAAATTATTTTCTGAGGTATAAATGGCAAGTGTAGGGGCCCCAAGTGACCCATCTTTGCTTTGCTGTAAACTAGATTATATAGTAGAATAGCTAAAGGGAGTGAATACCAATGCTTTGGGTTTGGAATTTTATCACTCTCTCTGGCCACTGAACCTACCAGTTATAAATTACACTTTATTGCCTTCTAGAAAAACAAATTAAGTGATAGGCGATTCAAATTCCACATACAAAACAGCTAGCTGAGAAGGAAAACTCAGCTGGTCAAATTCCCTTTTCCTTTCCCAGGGGAAAATGAAGAATGCGTTGGTTTAAAGTAGCCGAAATACCTGACTCTCCAGTTGGTCCTGTTGCTTCAGCCAGCTGGTTCAAACATGCGAATCTCATGAATCTCACGAGGGCACAGAGGTGTTAGCCGCCTCTCTCACACCTCCTCCGCCTCCCCTTGAGAACAGAGGACAATAAATAGCCCTTGATGTGGCCTAGCCCCAGTCCTTATTTGGGTAATTTTCTGCATCTCTATTCATGCTGTGCTGATTGGATGTGATGTCCCTTTGTATCCACCTGCAGTCTTTAATTAGTGTTGCTTTTCTTTTAATAATAAGGAATGTTTTTATTATCCTCAATTTTTCTATGCTTTTATTGGTGCATTGTAATTATATATCACTGTGAGGTTCAGAGTGATACCAACATACATGCCCACAGCCCTTGGTGTGAATACCTCCGGATCCCACCCCACTCCCCACTTCTCTCTCCCTGTACATGTTGGTGAGATCGGCAGTAATACCTTCATGTATGGACAAAGCATTATTTGAACTATTTCCTTAATCAATTCTCTTTTTTTCCCTCCCCACTTCGCTCCTTCCACTATCCTAATGATCTCTCTCCTCATTTTGTGATACTGGGGATTAAACTCAACGGTATTCTACCTCTGAGCTACACCCCAGCCCTGTTTTATTTTTTTATGTTGAAACGGAGCTTCACTAAGTTGCTGAGGGTCTCTTTAAGTTGCTGTGATCCTCCTGTCTCAACCTCCCAAGTACTGGGATTACAGGTGTACGCCATCACACCTGGCTGTGAAGTCCCTTTTGTTTCCTATTTTCTCTCTAGCTTCCACATATGAGAGAAAACATATGACGCTTGACTTTCTGAGACAGTTAATCTCACTTAGCATAATATTCTCTAGTTCCATCCATTTTCCTGCAAATGACATAATTTTGTTCTTCTTTCTGGCTGAGTAAATCTCCACTGTGTGCATATATGATGTTTTCTTTATCTACTCATCTGTTGACGAACACCTAGCCTGGTTCCATAGTGTGGCTATTGTGAATTGCTTTGCTATAAACATGAATACCCATGTATTACTATAGTATTCTGACTTAACTTTTTTGTGTGTGAGCTGTCTTCACTTACTTTCAAGCACAAGTTCAGCCTCTCAACTTCTTTTATGTTTTGCCTTGTATTTGTGTCTCTTGATCCTACCTTTGTTTCTGCTTCTTAATTTTCCCAAATTGGTTTTTTTTTTTTTTTTGCGGTACCGGGGATTGAACCCAGGGGCGTTCTACCTCCGCGCTACACCCCCGGCCCTATTTTTTATACTTTATTTTGAAACCGGGTCTCACATAGTTGTGGAGGGCCTCACTAGGTAGAGAGAGAGAGAGAGACAGAGAGAGCTGAGGCTGGCCCGGAACCCGGATCCTCCGGTCTCCGCCTCCCAAAGTACTGGGATTACAAGCGTGCGCCACCACGCCTGGCTTCCCAAACTGTTTTTTAAACTTTTGTTTTTATACCTTTTTTCTCTGATTTCCCATCTTATTTCTATGCCATTCCAGAGGATCAAGAATGTGCTTCCTATAGAAGACAGCACTCAAATCCTGATTTGGGTCTAAGTGACACTGGAGATGATTGTCAGTGGTCCCCAGGCACTGCCATCAAATGGCGTTGAGTGGCACAGCAAAAGAGCTCTTCCCTTTCCACCTCTCTCTCAGTCCTGCCCATTGCTCCAAAGAGAAAGTTTCCATTTGGTCCTTGTTAATCTCCCTTAATCTTATCACTTGCTAATCTCCCTTTTGAAAAGAAAGCAGGCCGCACAGGGAGAACCTTTGGTTTGTGCAATACTATCTAGCTGGAGTTTTATAACATTGTTTTGGCTTTTATTACATAAGTATTTGTTTTTATTGTTATCTCCTATTTATGGCAAGTGATATTGGCTTTCTTTTTACAGTCATGGTAAAAAGTTTCTTCTTTAAAAAGGTATATGTAAATTTAAAATGCACACCAATTTAAAGAAAAACATTAAGAATGAAGCAAAAATGTTGAAGGTACCACCATTAGAATGAGGGAAGTTTAGAAAATCCCTGACTAGAATCATGCCATCAGCTCTTGCTATTTTCTTGTTTCATCGCATTATATTTTATTTTTAGAGCATATTTGTTACTAGCATTTAGACCTAGAGACAAGTTATTATTCCACTTTTGAATTCTTCAACTGAAATCACCCATATATTATTTCAAGTTCTCTTTCTATTCCCTCAGTCATACCCTCTCCTCAAATAGGCACTGATAATTATTTGCTCTCCTAGAAGGCAATCTGGGGCAAGTATTGTGCAGAGTATAAATTCTATACCTATTTTTTTAACACCTATCATGATGAGAAAGCATGTAGGCCATGAGGCATCAAGACTTTGACACTTATTAATTAGGAATTATTCAAGGTCATCTCATTAATCTCAAGCAATGCAATCTTTTCCCTAAAGGGAAAAGGATCGTGTGGCTCTGCTTTACATTGTTTTGGGGACTTTTTTGCTTTTGTTTTTGTCCTTTTTTTTTTCCCCAAAGACTACTCAGACCCATTCATGGAAAGGAGGCTTTTATCTTGACAATCTCCTCAACCTCTCTTTTCACCCAACAAAGGAAATCTCTAATATTGTATTTTATTATTTTTATTTTAGTATGTGGTACTGGGGATTGAACCCAGAGGCTTTCTACCTCCTAGCTACACCTTCAGCCCTATTTTTAAATTTTTTTTTTTTATTTTGAAACAGGACCTCGCTAAGTTGCCAAGGCTGGCCTCGAACTCGCGATCCTCCTGTCTCAGCCTCACAGGTATTGGGAATATGGGCATGCACCACTGTGCCTAGCTGGAAGTCTCTTATTCTTGGGGATCCATCCACTTGGGACTTCCTTAAGAGCAGATGCTTTGACTCCTTCCCACTCCTATCTTCTGTAGGCTTCAGTCTGGAGGGCTGGGTAGGGAGAACATCTAGATCTCTGTGATAACTGACCTGCTGCCCACAGTCAGGAGAAAGTCCTTTGAATAAAGAGAAGCAGGTGCTACCCACGCGGCTTCTCCTTGTTCCTATCTTCCCATTTCATGTGCATCGACCCTGCCATCCACACCTGCCTCTCTCCCTTCCTTCAGAATACTGGAGCTTTGTACTCACAGTTCCAAAATAGGTAGGTGTAAACCATTCATGTGAAACCACCAAATCCAAATCCATCCAATTCTTGTGAAGAAAGATGGGTCAGTGCAGTTCATGGAGGGATGGAGAAGTAATAATTGCTTGTGATCCACTCGCCCACACTGCTTGAATGCCAAATCCCCCCCCCCTGCTTCTTTTTAGTTCCATACCGATATCCTCAAATCTCTGTGTTCTCAGAGGCTGCCATTGTGATAGGACCAATCCACATCTCGGTCCACATGGTCATATTGTTACTGGAGTCCTAGGCTGGAGGTGGTCCCAAAAAACCAGGTCCACTTGCTCCCAAAACCAAACAAACAAAGAAGGTAATGGTGAAAAGCAGGAAAGTAATCAATATGGCCACATCCGGAAGGCAAAGTGAGATCCTACATCTCAGCTCTGTCTTCAGAGTGCTGAGAAGAGCTTTAGATTTAAGTAGAGGAAGAACTGGCCAGGCATGGTGGCACACACCCCTCATCCGAGGACTTGGGTGGCTGAGACAGGGGGATTGCAGGTTCGAAGCCAGCCTCAGCAATTTAGTGAGGCTCTCACAACTTGGCGAGACCTTGTTTTCAAGTAAAAACTAAAATAGGGCTGGGGGTGTAGCTTGGAGGTAAAATGCCCCTGGGTTCAATCCCCAGCACCACCAAAGAGAGAGAGAGAGAGAGAGAGAGAGAGAGAGAATTGGGGTGAGAGATACTCATAATTTAATTGAGCAGTCTGGTTGGTCGTTCTCAGCTGTTTCTGCAAGGTGGCTCCAGAGGGGGCAGTTTCCACTTGCTGCTCAGGGTGCTTATCCATCAAACCTGTGATCCTGAAAGGGGCAACTCAGTTCCCATGAGATGACTGCCACTGCTTAAGGGGACAGTCTTATTGTGGGGTGATATGCCTGCAAGGCTCTGCAATATAGGACAAGGACTACAGACTTCGGGGCATCACTCCAGGGGTCTGAAACAGGAGGCTGCAAATCCTCCTGTTTCAGAAGGGGGACAAGATAAGTCAGGTAAATTTGGGACTAATAAACCTTGTTTTACTAGTTTTTAGGTGAGCACGCCTTAAGTGATTAACATGTCTACAGTGCTGAGCAGGGACCTGACCCAAAGTTTAAGGTAATGAAAGAGACAGATACAGAATGAAGGCAGAGATGTCTTCCTGCTTCCATTTCCTCATGGGGCATCAGCAGGCCCAAGGGAACAGTCATGCTTTTAGCAAAGGCAGCCTCTCTAAGACCCTGTCATAATGTCTGACTCTCTCTGATGCCAAATTATGTTGGGAATACTAAAGATGGGTTTTCTTCTTGATCACAGTCTTTTTGCCTACAGTCTTTTTGTCCCCTACATCAGGGGCGAGTTTCGTTGAGCAGTTTTCTGGGTGCCCTTCTCCGTGTATTTTTCTTGGTGGAGTTACCCTGGTGACTGGCAAGAGGGCACCTGTGGGCCTTTCACAGAAGACCTAGGGCTGAGGTCAGACCTTTGCCTTCCTAACAGTTTAGTGACTGTCCCAGCTGGTCCTGCGACTCCTTCCTGGTTATGATAGGCATTTCCTGGTGCCTCATCTTAGCAGCTAGAGGGAATTAGGAGGCTGTTTTTGGATTAGCAGCTGGAGCTTTGAGTCAAGTGTTCTGCCCAATAATTGCTCCTTCACAGAGAGCTGGATCCAAGCTTTCTTCTCAACCATCTTCCCTTGCAGGCTCCCCAGCTTTTAAAAGTAAGCCTTTTCTTTTCTTAGTTCACTGATAGCTGAGCAATTTTACCTGTGTGGTCCCACAATTGGTAACACTCCCAAATACTTGCTCAAGAGTTCTCAAATATTTAACTGCTCTTATTGAAGTGCTGTATGCCTTAGGACACATATGACCTCAAATGTCAGGCCTCTACCATTCTCCATTAACCTCCATCAATTTCCTAAATGAGATAATGCTTGTAAAGTGCCCTGCACCAGCCCTGACACCCAG
This sequence comes from Glis glis, assembly GCA_004027185.1. NCBI lineage: Eukaryota > Metazoa > Chordata > Mammalia > Rodentia > Gliridae > Glis > Glis glis. The sequence continues at coordinate 33,561 of PVJS01016315.1, forward strand.
CAAGCAAGCAATCAGTAAATGTGAGCCACCGTCAGGAATGTATTTGGAGCTGTTGTTATTTTGTGTCTGATATCTGCCATTTTTGTAGTGTCAGCGGTCTTCCCTAGCCAGAGTTTAAATGTCTTTCCCCCAGGCCCATGAGGTGACTTGTAAACACACCAGCTCTTGCCCCTGGCCCTCAGGGTTTCCACTCCTCGCCCCTGAACATGAGCTCATGTGTATAGAGCACATGGCCCACCTGGCTTTAAATCTACTGGGCAATCTATTCTCCAAGGACTCTGGCCAGGTTTGGTGTTTGTTGCCCATCTTGATCTAGGAAGATGTTCAGTCTATACAGCAACTCAGGGTTCAAAGTAGAAAGGATGTGACTGAGAGACTTCTTTCCAGATATTCATCTTTCCCAGTCTCTTTCAGAGGGTCCAAAGTAATTCAGCTCATTAAGACTGCATTTTCTTTCTTTTCCCTTCTGAAAAATTTGCCAACCATTTGTGTCAGTCAGCTTTTCGTTGCTGTAACAAAATACCTGAGAAAAGAAACTCAGATGAGGAAAGATTGACTTTGGCTCACAGTGTCAGAGGTTTCAGTCTATGGTTGGCTGGCTCCATTGCTATGGGCCTGAGGTGAGGCAGAACATCATGGTAGAGAGGGGGTGGTGAAGCAGAGCTGCTCACCTCATGGTTGCTGGGAGCGGTAGAGAGAGAGAGAGAGAGAAAGAGAGAGAAAGAGAGATGCCAGGGACAAGATACACCCTTCCAGGACATGCCTCCAGCAACCTACTTCCTCCAGCTAGACCCCATCTCCCAATAAGCCATCAGCTATGAACCCATCAATAGGTTCATCAGAGCCCTCATGATCCAATCACTTCCAAGAGCCTCACCTCTGAACATTGCTGCATTGGGGACCAAGCCTTTATTTTTATTTTATTATTATTACTATTACTATTATTGGTGGTACTGGGGATTGAACCCAGGGGCATTCTACCTCTGAGATACACCCCCAGTCCTTTTTGTTCTTTCGTTTTGAAACAGGGTCTCACTAAGTTGCTGAAACATTTGATCCTCCTGTCTCAGCCTCCCAAGTACTGGGATTATAGGCGAGCACCACCGGGCCCAGGGAAGACCAAGCCTTTTACATATGAGCCTTTGCAGGACATTCAGAGCCAAACCATAGGCCACTTCATCCCTCCCAGGATCTTTAAAGCAGCTGGTCGGGTGTTTTTCATTTCAGTTCTTCAGTATTCACTGGCAGTCACAAACTGAGAATCCACATCCATTTCCACACATTAGGCCTCCTACGATATCACTGCAATTTCCAAATACCATTGGACCATAATTCTTAGAGGGAGTAATCAGTCCTTACTGCAGATGTGACAGCATTAGGATTCACAAAAATCCTGGAAGGAGCCCTACCATGTAACTCGTCAGACTTTACTAACCTGTGAGGCCTCCGGGGCACGCACACCCCAATTGCAACAGCTCTGAGCACACGCTTGCTGCCCTCACCCTGGCTGGGGTCCAGTCTTTCCCAGGTTCCACTCTTTAACCATTTCCTTGAATTCCTGAGAATGTTTACACGCATCCTCTTTGGCTTCCTAATGAGGCTGGCACTCAGAAACAGCAGCCTTGATAAGGTGTGCTTAGGAATTTCCCTCCCTTGTGTGTGTGTGTGTGTGTGTGTGTGTGTGTGTGTGTGTGTGGTACTGGGGATTGAACACTGGGGCATTCTACCTCCAAGCTACACCCCCAGCCCTTTTTATTTCTTAATTTTGAAACAGGATCCTTGCGGAGAGTATTGTTAGGTTGCTGAGGCTGGTTCAAGACAATCCTCCTGTCTCAGCCTCCCAAATACTGGAATTACAGGCATGTGCCACCATGCCTGGCTTCTCTTATCTTTCCATCCGAGGTTGCAGGTGTAATGATCCATTTGTTCTCATTGTCTCATCTCAGGTCTCGTTCTTGTGCAACAACAGCTTAGTAATCTTTTTGGAAGCAGGTAGTCCATCTTCCCCGAGCCATGTTCTATTAAGGATAACCTCACGACAGAGTTGTCTGAAGTCCAAAGTGTTGTAGGGTTTTGTTTTGTTTGCAGTGCTGGGGCTTGAACCCAGGGCCTCTTGCATGCTAGGCAAGCATTCTATCCCTGAGCTCCACCCCAGCCCTGTTGTAGCTGTTTGATTGTGCTGCCCTTTCAACTCTATCTCTTGCTCTTACACACACACACACACACACACACACACACACACACACTGAGGTTCTTTCACAAAGCAAGGTTAACTAGGCTGGGATGGGTCAATGGCATTCCTAAACACCAATCTTCCTACTGTAAAGCTTCAGCGTTATTAGAAAGTCTCATTAGAAAACACAGTAACTTAAATGACCATGGAGAATAAAAGCCTAGTTATAAAAAAAATTCTATTGCTCATCCCCAATAAGCTCATGTTTGTCATGTGTAAGAAATAACTTAATAGAGGATATGCACTTTACAAATAAAAATGTAACACAAATATGCAGCAATTCCCCTATAGACCTCTAAACCAGTCCCTACTGCTTTCTAAATTGATACATTTCATAATTTTGCTAAGGAAAGTCGCATGAACTCATTCATCACTTCCTTTTGACTTAATATCTTTTACAAAGAGCAAAATAGTACCTTGCACAGAAAAATCTAGTTCCACCGAGATTCAAATAGCTTCCACCTGCCTTCTCCTTGCATTTCTTCTGTCTTCCGTCCCTGAAACCCAGCTTCAAGAGGAGTGACGGAGCGCGAGGGACCCGGTCACTCGCACTCATCAAGTCAGCCCTCACTGCCAGCAGCCGAGGCTTCGCTTTCACACCCATTCTTTCTATTTTTGGAGCCTCAGATACTGCATTGCATATTTCTCTGCATTATGTCTCCTAGTACTAATTTGTGAATTAGCTGGAATTTGAGACTGGCGGGAAACATTTAGTCCAGGATAACGAATACTATAGAATACTGATTCCCAGTCTCCTTTCTGATTTGATGTCTACTATCACTTAAGTTTGTCACACAAGAGAAGACCCAGCCAGAAAATATAGTCCTGCATGACTAGCAGGGGTTTGGCTCCAAACCCCAGTGCTGTCCTTTGGTGAGGTCTGTCTGAGCTCTAGAGTGAATGAAAGAAAACATTTTTTCTAGGTTTTTTTTTTCTCTGTGTGTGTGTGTGTGTGTGTGTGTGTATGTGTGGTACCCAGGGGCCTTCTATCTCTGGGCTATGCCCCCAGCCCTATTTTATTTTTATTTGGAAACAGGGTCTCACTAAGTTGCTGGGAGCCTCACTAAGTTGCTGAGTCTGGCCCAAAGCCTGCCATCCTCCTGTCTCAGTCTCCCAAGTGCTGGGATTATAGGCATGTGGCACCACACCTGGCTTGCCTTTTTTATTTTTCATTTTTATTTTTTTGAGAGACTGAAGTTTGCTATACAACCCCGATTTCCACGTAATCAGATTTTCTGATCTTTTACTTTATAACTTCCTGGACTTTGTGTTATATTTTTTAAAGTCTTACACATTCTAAGATTATAAAAATATGCATCCATGTGTTTGTCTAGGATATCTGTGATTTTTATGTTTTACACGTAAATCTTCGATCCATCTGGAAGTTATTTTGGGATAAGAAGTGAGATATATATTTGTATTTCTAATGGATGCATAGTAATTGTACATATTTATGGGGTACAGTGTGACATTTCAATACATGTATATAATATATAATGATCAGATCAGAATAATTGGCATTGTCTATCACTGTAGATATATATCATCTCTTTGGGTTGGGAACATTCAAAATCTACTAGCTATTTTGAAATATTCAATTAATTGTTGTCAACCATAGTTATTCTACTGTAACACAGAACATTAGAAGTTATTCCTGGGCTAAGCCAGGTGTGGTGGCACACACTTGTAATCCCAGTACTTGGGAGGCTGAGACAGGAGGATCAGGGTTTGCGGCCAGCCTCAGCTACTTAGTGAGGCCCTCTGTAACTTAGTGAGACCCTGTTTCAAAATAAAGAATAAAAAAATAGGGCTGAGGGTGTAGCTCTGAGGTAGAATGCCCCTGGGTTC
>PVJS01016316.1:0-37638 GCA_004027185.1 Glis glis
AAAAATAAAATAGGGCTGGGGGTGTAGCTCAGTGGTAGAATGCCCCTGGGTTCAATCCCCAGAGAGAAAGATAGAAAGAAGAGAGAGACAGAGAAAGAGAGAGGGGGGAGAGAAGGAGGAGGAGAAGGAGAGAAGAAGAAGAAGAAGAAGAAGAAGAAGAAGAAGAAGAAGAAGAACAACAACAACAACAACAACAACAACAAGAACAACAACAACAAGAAAGGAAGTCAATTTTAGGTGTCAATTTGACAGATTAAGGGATACCCAGATTTCTGGTAGAGCATTATTTCCAGGTATAACTATTAGTGTGTTTCCAGAAGAGGTTGGCAGTGGACTGAGTAAGGAGACCTGTCTTCATCACTGTCAGGGTGGGGGCACCATCCAATTGGCTGAGGACCTGGATAAAACAAAAGACTAGAGGAAAGGCAAATTCTCATTCTCTCTCCCTGCCTTCCTCCTTCCTAGAGGTGAGAGCATATTCTCCTGCCCTGGAGCATATAAACTCCAAAGCCTGGAGAACCAGTATGCCCTCCTCCCCAGTTTCTCAGACCTTTAGCCTCAGACTGAGAATTACGCCAGCAGCCTCCTTGGTTCTTGGCCCTTCAGACTTGTCTTAGCCACTTCCAGCTCCCCCAGTCCCTAGTTTCCAGACAGCCCATTACAGAACTTCTACATTTCCACAATGACATCGCCAATTCCCCTGAGAAACCCCTCTTGTATATCTATTGATAGATCCCGTTGGTTCTGTTTCTCTGGAGAACCCTAAGACAGAAGGAGAGATTGTTTTTTCTGTACTAGGAATTGAACACAAGGGCATTCTACCTCTGAGCTCCACCCCTAGTCCTATTTTATTCTTTATTTTGAAACAGGGTCTCACTAAGTTGCGGAAGGCCTCACTAAGTAGCTGAGGCTGGCCATGAACCTGCGATCCTCCGGTCTCAACATCCTCCCAAGTACTGGGGTTACAAGCGTGTGCCACCACGCCCGGCTGAAGGAGAGATTTAAAACTCACACACAAATAGAACCACCAGAGGGATAAATCAGGAACTAATAAAATTAGTCATAGACAGGGATGGTGGGAAGAGGATGGAAAGAATGTTTGGATAGTAGTGGAGGGTAAGAGATGAGAGAGTGACATATCTCTGAATATATCTTTTGTATAGATTTAACTTTTAATACCATTTTATGTTTCACACACTCAAAAGGGAAAAAAAACAGCATGGTCAGGGGAGAAAAAGAAAAATAGAATGCAAGGAGAAATACATGACCTAACTGTATTTCCAAACATAACAACACCTAAGAAGGACAATAAGAAGAATCTACATAAATCTTGATTTATGTAGTATCTCTGACTAAATATCTTCAGGCTAATGACAAAAAGAACTGTCAACAAAGCTTGAAACTACAAGTGGTGAGTTTGGATTCTATAGGTCAGCAATGCCAAAATGATATTATGCATATTCTAGGGTTGAACAAGCAAGACTCAATTCATGCTTTGTCAGAGAAGAGAGTTCCAAATACGGCAAGGGCGAGGCTGGAATGAACGCTCTGGTGCTGAGGTGGAACTGAAGACGTGTGAGCTTCTCCAGAGAAAGGGAGGGAGGAAAAGAGAGAGACAGACGTGTGTGTGCAAAAAAGCAGAATGGGGGATTTGTGTTGAGAACTGCTATTTTAAGTCAAGTCAAATAGATGTCCTTCCTGCAGGATCCCTTGAGATCTTTGGTCTCCTAATGTAAACTCTGAATCTTCAGTCAAATTCTTTGACCATGGAACCTTTTCCCCATGGGGCATGGTACAGGACTAGAGTTGGCCCTAGAGTTCTGACCATGGGCTGGACCAAGTTGAACGTACCACCACCCTTGCTAGCTGGGGGGTTGGGCAAGCTCTTCTCTAAAAATAAGGGGGGGGATGTGATGTGGTGAAGACTAGATGACATCACACCTGGGCACCTGAATTCATTTTTCACCTTTTTTTTTCCCTTTCCTCCTCTACCCCTCCTTCTCTTCCCCCTCCCTCCTTTTCTCCAACACTCCCATCCTATCCAGTCAAGGAGCCAGTAACTGCAGCAGCCAGCTTCTAAACAGAGCCCAGAGAAGGACCGTGCAGAGTGCGAATAAGCAGGCCAGCAGGCCTGAAAGCAATTAGCTTTGTGGAATGCTGAGGCTTTTTCTTTCCTCCTTTGGAAACTGGCTGTGCCTGAGCCCGGCACCTGGGTGACAAGTTATATTTGATTTAAGAAGCCGAAAGAAAAGAAAATGTGGAAGGCAATTAGCATGGCTTGCAGAAAATTATAAACCCTTCATTCCTAATCTATAGGAGGCAAGTGGAGGATAGAAGGAGCCAAGGAAGGCAAAGGGCCCCTGCCATGACCACTGTGGTCCTGGAGGTAGTCAAGGGTTTCCTTCTAGCAGGTCTAGCAGGTCTTGGCTGGAGGGGTTTGGTCCTTGGCTGAAGACTGAGACAGCAACTCTGATTGGCTGAGCAACTCCAACCAATTTTAGGTGAATTTAAAGTGAGCCAATCCCAGAGGAGATGTGTGTGTTCTCTAACATTCAGGGATATGGTTGGAAAAGAGGTAGCTGAGAGGTCCACTGTGGTTTCTGGTCATTTTATATCCCCCAGTGGGTAACAGCCCCACTCACAGGTTCAGCCACAAAGCTCAGAGATTCACTATGTATCACTGGATAGTCCCCTGGCAGCTGGACAAAGGGAGAGAAGCCAGATTTGCCAGAAAGGCCAAGCAGAGTGGTTCCAATGACCAAGGCCAAGTCTATCTGCTCCACCCCATGGGACTCCACAGCCTTGTTTCCTAGCCCTCCCCTATTGTTCCTCATCATGTTACTAATAACCGGGGCCATCTATTGGGCATGTTCTACATGTCAGGCACTATGATAAACACACATATACATATATGTGTTTTATATATTTAAAACATTATCCTATTTAATCCTTCTAATGGTGCAAAATAAATATTCATTTATTAATTAGATATGAATTTATTAAGTGTTCATCTATTGAATGCATTCTATGTGCCAGAAACCATCCTGCAGGTCCTGACAATATTATGACAAATTTACAGAGAATGAAGGAATTACTACCCCATTCTGCAGATGAGGAAATTGAAGCTCAGGGGCATCCCATATTCTGGCCTCGACTACTGATTCAGAGATGGGCATCTTGTCTATTGGCCAACGTTGTCCAATGAGGCACAGGCAGAGATGTGCTGAGAGTTCTAAGGAAGAAGCATCCTTGCTCCTCTGAGTGTCCTCACTTTGTGTTTGGAAGAAGTAAGGAGCCCTTGCCTCACAGTTGAAACTCCTCAGGAGACAAAACAAATGGCAAAGCCAAGAGACTGAGCCTGGACACAGCCGTGGCACAGAGCCAAACAGACCTGAAGGCCCACCTTTAGCCTGGACTCTCTAGTTACGTCAGGGTCATGTACAAGCTATGCAGTTAACATAAACCAAACACGTCTGTGTCTTTCCACAATGTCAGAATGTATTAAAGAACAATAAATTCGCAAGCTACACCACTTTCATCAGTTACAACTCACCGAGTACCCATGGGTCACCTGGAAGTCGTAGACCAGGCAATCACAAGGTCTTTTATTGCAATCTTAATTTCTAATATCGATAGCATTCAAGTCACATATCACACTTCACACAATGACGTGTATGTGTGTGTGTGTGTGTGTGTGTGTGTGTGTGTATGTGTGTGTGTGTGTGTGTTACAGAAAGGCTAAAAAAGGGTTCAAGCAGCTGCAGGGGTTCCGAAGGCTTTACCTAGAGCAAAGGCAGAGAGCAGACACAAATGCAGACTCACTGTTGGTGGTCAGATAAGAGTTTTAACAAACCAGTTCTGCAGAGTTATCAGAGCTTTCAGAGTCAGCTTGAAGTGGGTCATGGGTTCTTGTCATGGGCAGGAGAAACTGCACTGAGCTGGCGCCTGGGGACAGAGAATCAGAGATTCATTGCTGTGACAATTTTCCTAGGCAAGGCTCATGAGGAGTGACCAGGTGATGGGGTCAGTGTACCACCATCACCCGTCTTGGGTTGTTCCTCCATTAATGAATCTCAGGTGAGGGGGTTGCTTCATTCGGTGGCTTGGTGTGTCTCATAAGCTCATGGGCCTAGTTTTTCTGATACTGATTTGATACGCTCATGCATCCACGTGCTACTGATTTAATTTGATATGTTCACAGGTCATCACTATTCATTAGCATGATTAATTTGTTTATCAGTTTGTGCCTTATGGTTGTGCTGTGAGATGGTGGTTGTTTACTTGTACAGACAAGGCAGAGAGTCGTTCTACCTCAGCACTTGTACTCAGAATTGAGTAACTCAGAGCGAGGCACAGCCTGAAAACTGTTCTAACCATCATGGAGTAACTCAGAACAGGGCCCAGGCTGCTCTCCACAGTCAGCCAACAAATCCCCTGGGTAGATTGAGCCTGTTTTATTGGGAACAGTAGTCAACATGAGGTAAAGAAACTAAGGCCCAGAGAGGTCCGACGACATGCTCAAAGTTACACATCCAGGAAATGAGGGGGTCCATTATTTGGGGAAGTTTCCACCAGGAAGAAAAAGATTCTAGTTTAAATTTTCCCTGAAAACAGACTTCTGTCACTGATTTTCTATGGGTTGAACAGTCTCAAACTGGAGCTACAGATATACGTACATGTGTGCAAAATGACACAAAGAAGAGTTTAATCACAACAGCAGAGCTTGGAGTCACAAAAAGATAGGAAGCGGCTAAATGTCCACCAGTAGGGGACTGGGTAAACAGCAGGGTTCATCTATATATTTCATAGTATAATGAAACACTATGCAGCTACAGGGTGGGGGGAGATGAGGACACTCTCTGTGAATTGCTCTGGAAATAATTTATGTTAAGTTGAAAACATCCTGGGGAAAAAAAGGAAAATGCACAGTAGCCTACAAAATGTATCAGCTTTTAGTAAAAAGAAAGAAAATATTACATATTTCTATTTCTTATATTTCCATAAACCCTAAAAGGATGTCAATAATGGTGGTGATGACTGGTTGCGTGTGGGAAAACCAGGTGGCTGGGGTGAGAGCGGAAAGCTCCTATTTACTCTTTTATATTTTGAAAAAGTACACACAAAAAGGAAAACATTTGGAGTCTGTCTGGGTTTAAATTCTATCTAAACAGTTCAATATAGATTAAATTATGTTGATTCCTATTTTTCCTTTAATTATAAGCAATAGTTTTCATTTTAAAAGGTCGCAGATAAGCCACATGGGAGTTATCCAGGCTTTTTTTTTTTTAATGCAGCAGCGAGGACACAAGTAGACCTTGGTTAACTTAAGGCCTCTAAATACCAGTTTCCTCAAGGAACATAATGATATCTATTTGGGGGAGGTTGTTATGAAAATTAATTGAGATAATGCAGGGCATGGGGCTTAATAAATGGCTAATAAATTCAGACTGCAATACTCCCCTATTGGACATCTTTAAACAAACAAAGCCATCAAGGAAACATACTTTTCGGCTAAATGATAATGGCAATGCAGCTCCCTACCCATCTCACAGCTGCGCTGGGTATTACAGGGCTCCTGCGCCAAGGTTGGAGAGGCCAAAACATTGACCAGATTCTCCCCCTGCACCTTTGGATGAAGGAGGTAGACTGAAAGACCCCTGGCAAAATGAAAATTCTGGCTTTGGTGGAATGTTAAAAATACTGCAGAGTACTTATGTTAAGTGAGATTAGCTGGTCACAGGAAGTGGAGGGTCATATGTTTTTTCTCATATGTGGAAGCTAGGGAGTAATCAGGATATAAGAGGGACTTTAGATAATGGAGGAGAAACTCCAGTGGAGCGATGGAAGGGGCTTAGGGGAGGGAGGTGGAAGTAGGGGAGGGAGAATTAATGAAGGAAACACTTCCATTGACGCTATGTACATATGTGAAATTATTAATGCCAATCTCAATATCATGTATGGTAGAAGAGGAGGGAGTGGGGAGGGAGCAGGGGAGGGGAGCTCAACAAGTGCTGTGTGCACGTATGTCCCTATCACTCTGAGCTATATTATGATGTGAGACTACAATGCACCAATAAAAGTATTTTTTAAAAAAACAAAAAGAGCAGATGGGAACCACTTTCTCCACATGTCAGAGGTGCTGGGTTTGACCCTTCTAAATTCTATCTGAAGGGAGGATATCCATGTGGAACTGTCCAGGAGATGGTGGGAGATGCCGACCATGACTCAGGTGACAGGACAGTACTGCAGAAAAATTTGGAATTCAGTCAAGAAGAAATGAAAGAAGGCATAAAGATAAAAGGGTGCTAGTGTAGTAGAGGGAGGGGAGCTGGTGTGGGGACTGAGCCTTGGGGAATGGCCCAGTTGGGTGGCACATTAATCCACAAATGGCAGCTGCTAATTGTTTTTAAAAGCTCATTCTCTAAGTTATACATTGCCCTGCAGTCCCCAGATCTGCTTAGCAAACCCGTTTGCATATCAAAATAAATACTAACTTACCTCTGATGGAGTTATCCAAAACCAAAATTAGAGATGCCGTTGATAGTTAACATCTGGAGTGCTGGAATTTATTTTTCATATAGATAATCCTCATAAAACCCGTGGGGGGTTAGACCATTATCCCTGCCGTAGTCCTCTGGGGAGAGGCAAAGCAATGAGTGCCTGGAGGAGAGGGTCAGCCCGCCTGACCTCAGTGCTCACTCTCACCCGGGGCTTGGAAGGCAAAGGTCATGCTCACACTGAGAAGAATGCGTTTGCTAGTTGCCTGGGATACTGTGCATTAAAAGTGAGTGCACAGAGATCAGTAGTTGCCAGGGGTTGAGGGTGGTAGGGAAGGATGAATAGAGGCAGCACAGGGATTTGCCGGGCAGAGGTGGATGTATGACATCACATGTTTGTCAAAACCCATAAAGTGAACACGAATATAAACCATGGACTTAAGTGAATAATAATGCATTGATATTGGCTCAATTGTAACAAATGTGCTACACTAATGTAAGATGTTGATCGTAGGGGAAACTTGAAGGGGGTATGGAGGGGTCCAGAGGGAACTCTTGTACTTTCTGTCCAATTTTTCTGTAAAACTAAAATTTCTTCAAGAAATATACTATTTTTAATAATTTTAATTGTAATTGTACATGATAGCGAGATTCATAGTGATATATTCATATATGCACATGACATTATTTGGTCTTTTGCTTCCCCATACCTCTCCCTGCCCTCCCCTCCTCTCTCACTCTGCATAACAGATTCATAATGATACATTCATATATGCAGGTAACATTAAAACAGACTATTTTTAAGTGTTTGCACCTACATGAGGCTCTCTTCTATGGTCACCTTTCTCCCATGTTGTAAAAGTGATTAGGAGACATAAGGAGCACACCCAGCGACTTGCTCTGGAAACCCCTCTCCCCCTTCACCAACAACCCCATCTCAGAAGAAGTCCTGACCTCTTTCTCTTTTTCTCTTGGCTGTCTCTTCCTCCACATGGCAGCCAATTGGGCCCCAGTCCACATGGACTCACCCCTGGGCACAGAGGTAAACACGTCCTCTCCAGGAATCTGTCCTTCTCCAGGCTTACCCTGCCTAGTTCTGATGAATGTGTTGTCTTACTTTAGGATCTGAAGCTGTTTGGCCCTAATTACCTTAGGGGGAAATATGGGCTTCATGAGATTGAACCAAGTTCTCATAGTTTGGGCCTTAGCCAGTTAAAAATAAAATGATGCTTGTTTTCTTCTCCCTTTTGTAGGTTTTTCCTGCAATTCCTGGCTCCCACTCTCTACTTGTGTGACTTGAGGCAAAGTTACCTAAACCTACCATGCCTCATCTTCCTCCTGTGTAAAATGAGGAAAATAATAATACCAAATGCATAATATTGCTGTGGAGATTCAATGGTATAATGCCCAGGAAGTATGTAAAGCAATTCCTGGTCTATAATAAATAGTAAATAATTTCTAGTTAGCTGTAGTGAAAAGTATTGGGCAATATAGGCATCAAGATAGTGAGCACCACATGAGGGGTCGATGACGTGGAGAGTGAGATAGAAAAGAGGATATCAGGCAGAGCTGCAGGAACACTCAGATTTCAGGATCTGGTGATGGAGGAAGAAGAGCTGACTAACAAAGGAGACAGAAAACAAATGGAGGCAGCCTCACTCCAAAAGAAGGAAGTGCCCAAAAAGATATTTGTACACCCATATGCATAGAAGCATCATTCATAAGAGCCAAAAGGTAGAAGTGACCCAAAGCTTGGCATCAGTGGATGAGTGGGTAATGGAAACATGGTCTATCCACGGTACAACATGGAGGAACCTTGAAGATGTTATACTAAGTGAAATAAGATGGTCACAAAAAGACAAATACTGTATGATTCTGCTTATATGAGGTACATAGAGTAGTCAAATTCAGAGTGATCAAGAGAAGAATGGTGGTGGCTAGGGGCTGGGGAGTGAGTAGTTGTCATTTAATGGGCTGGGAAGAGAAGGGAGTGGGGAGTTGTTATTTCATGGATGCAGAGCTTCAGTTTTGCAAGATGAAAAATGTTCTGGAGCTGGATGGAGGTGATGGTTGCACAACAAATGCGAATGTAAGTAACACAAACAACTTGTATCCTGAAAAAATAGCTAAAATGCAAAACCATACTGAGATTTCACCTAGCCCCAATTAGAATGGCAATCATCAAAAATACAAACAATAATAAATGCTGGTGAGAATGTGGGCATCTAGGAACTCTGCTTCATTGTTAGTGGAATTGCAAATTAGTGCAGCCACTTTGGAAACCAGGGCAGAGATCAGTACAGGGATTCCTCAAAAGATTGGGAATGGATCTACCATATGACCCAGCTATACCACTCCTGAGTATCTTCCCAAAGGGATTGAAACCAGAATATTATAGTAATGCATGCAGACCTATGTTCATAGCAGCACAATTCACAATAGCTAAATTATGGAACCAACCTAGGTGTCCATCAACAGATGAATGGATTGCCAAATTATGAGATATACATACAATGGAATTCTACTCAGTCATAAAGAAGAACAAAATTATGCCATTTTCAGGAAAATGAATGGAACGAGAGAATAGTATGCTAAATGAGATAAGTCAGTCACAAAAAAAATGAAGGGTCATATGTTCTCCTTCATATGTGGAAACTAGGGAGAAATTGGGAGAGGGACTCCAGACAAAGGAGAAGAAGCCTTAGTGGAGTGATGGTAACCTAGAGGAGGGAAGCCGGTGGGGAGAGGAAGATCTGATGAAGGAAACACTTCAATCCACACAAAGTACATATGCAAAATTATCAATGCCAATCTCAATATCATGCACGGGGAAGAGGAGAGAATGAAATGGGAGCTGGGGAGAAACTCACCAAGTGCTGTGTGCATACATGTCTCTATCACTCGGAACTTCATCATGATGTATGATTACAATGCTCCAAAAAAAAACTAAAATGGTAAATTTAATGTTAGGTCTATTTTGTCATGGTTTAAATTTTTTTAATTTTTTAAAAGAAGGATGGAGTGGTCAACAGTGTTAAATTCTGCTGAGAGATCCAGAGAGATAAAAACTGGAAAAGGATCCTTGGCCTTATTGACAGAGGCTATTGATAAGGCTGAGAGGGAGCAATGGAGCTCAGAAACCAGGATGTAGTGGTTTTGGAGTGAGTGAGAGATGGGACAAAGACCCAAGGAGCTTGCCTAATTTTAAGATGCAAGAGACATGTAGCCACAGCTGAGAGAGGTGGAGACTGTGGGACAGATTTCTTTCTTTCTTTCTTTCTTTCTTTCTTTCTTTCTTTCTTTCTTTCTTTGTTAATTTCCTCTTTTAAAAAACTGCAAAATGAGCCAGGCACAGTGGTGGTGTATGCCTGTAATCCCAATACTTGGGAGGCAGAGACAGGAGGATTGCAGTTTAGAGGCCAGCTTCAGCACTTCAGTGAGACCCTCAGCAACTTAGAGAGACCCTGTTTCAAAAGCCAGCCTTAGCAACTTCATGAGGCCCTCCACAACTTAGTGAGACCCTGTTTCCAAATAAAAAAATAAAATTGGGGTGGGAGTATAGCTCAGAAGTAGAGTGCCTCTGGGTTCAATCCTCAGTACCATAAATAAGTAAGTAAGTAAGTAAGTAAGTAAGTAAATAAATAAATAAATAAATAAATAAATAAATAAAATAGGGCTGGGACTATAGCTCAGAGGGACAGTGCCCCTGGGCTCCATCCCCAGTAACACACACACACACACACACACACACACACACACGCACACACTGCAAAATTAAGGCATGCTTAACAAAACTAGTTATATAGTATATTGACTTATAAAGAAAACATTAATAATCCTCCCTTCACCCCTACACTCCAACCCAGGTAACTTGTGTTAACAGCCTAGTGTGTGCTTTGGCACCTTGCCCACACTTAACACTAACATATATCAGTGTACGTACTGTGCAAAGGCTCTGAAAAATTTGGGCTATGTTCAAGAAAAAGTACTATGTCATTGAAGACTGTGAGCATGGGAGATGGAGGCGGGTTGGGGAGGTAGAAGCAAGGCCATGTAAGACCCTCTGAGTCTGTACTTTATTCCAGTGTGATAAGCAGTTATTGGAAGATTTGAGAAGGGACATATCCACGTCATGTCCTCAGACACTGCTCCTCTGATTGCTGGATAAAGAGTAGGCCACAGCAAGGAGTGAGATGGGAGACTCTTAGTAGGAGGACACAGCAAAAGTCCTGGTAAGGAAAGATGGTGGCTTGAACCAAGATGGCAGCAGTGGGTGTGGTGAGGAGTGGATTGGGAACATATTTTAAAGAGATGACAGAACTTGCCCTTGAATTGAGCCAGTTTCTCAGAGTAGGTAAGAAGTCCCCAAGCTCTGTGAGAGACAGACCACAATTCAAACCCAACTCACCTATTTGGCAATATTTATGAAGCATCTGCGTTAGACACAGGGGATGGACAGTGAATGAAACATAGTCCCCACCCCTTTGTAATGCTTGTATTCCAACCCTGTAGAGCAGCAGACCACAGCAGCTAGGGGCATGACCTGCAGCCAGGCGGCACAGCCGACATACCCGCTCTGTTCCCTCATAGCCGTGTGATCTTGGACAGGTCATCTGATCTCTGCATGCTCCATGTTCTCATCTGTAAGATAGTAATAATAACCATCTGCTTCGGGCAGCATTCTCACTGCTGTTATCCAAAACAACTGGCCACCACAACTTAGAGGTGGTAGACTCACAGTTCTGGAGATTTCAAGGGCTCAGTCTATATCAGACCACATTACATCTGCAGAGCTCAAGGCATGGAGGCGGGAGGCAGAACGAGGAAGAGAGCAAGGGCTCTACTCTCATATCATGGAGGCCAGAAGCAGAGAGCAAGCAAGAAGATTCAAGGACACAAGCAGAGTTCCCAAGGCCACACCCCCAGTGACCCACCTCCTCCAGCTACACCCCACCTGCCTCGGTTACCACCCAGTAAATCCATTACAATGGAATTATCCACTGATGAGATTACAGCCTCAGGATTTAATCATATCAACTCTGAATATCAATACATGAGCTTTTCAGAGGACATTCTACATCTAACCATAACACCATCATTCCTATCTCATTGCTTGCGGTGAAGAATAAGTGAGCTAGTATACAAAAATTGCTTAAAGCAGTACTTGGCCCTGAGGAAGCCCTTTATAAATGTTCGCTACCATTACTACAGAGGCCAAGTGCTGAACCATGATGCCACTGGGCCTCCATTTTAATTTCCCATTCTGGCAATGCATATTGACTATGAATTTCTTCCATTGTTCTGCAAAATTTTGTACGCATTGTCGAGATTTCACCAATGGCAAATGACCATAAACAGGAGAAGTTAGAAAAATGGCCATGCATTTGTCCTGGTATATATGTGCATTGAAATAAAAGATGAAAGCTAGATCCCAAATGATCACACTGTGTGTGGAACCATGATGGGATGAAGGACAGTGCTTGGTTTCTTCTCCATGTTGTTCCTTTTTTTCTTTCTTTTCAGTTCTCCACAATAAGACTTTGTTCCTTTCCTGCCCATAAAAGCAGCCATAGAGTTATTTTTACAGTAATATCTAGGCAAAGGATCTGTGAGCCCAAAGGAAACAGAAATGTACCCGTGTCCTTTCCCCTTGCTTTCATCTCAGGACATGCCCTGAGAAATGAAAAAGCACCAACTATTCGCCATTGTCCCAAGGTGAAATCACAGAAGGATGACTCAGAGGTGGCTTCTGACACCAGGTGGGCCTGAGACAGGAAAGCACATGAGAGCCAGCAGCCCTGCTCTGCAGAGAATCCTGACTCTCTAGAGGAATGGGGGTGCCAGGCTGTGAGGTCCAGGGAGCTGGCAGCATGTTCTGACTCTGAAACAGACATGGCCAGACTTGCCTAATTAGTCATATTAATTGCCAAGAGGGATCTCTAAGCAAACAGGTAGTGCCAACACATTGCAGAATTAGAGAATAGCCAGGCTTAGAAGTACCTGCTCCCATCCCCAGCCCAGCTACTGCCTGGTTCCATCTGCAATAAAAATCAAAAACCGCCAGCATCATGATTTCTTTTGCTTTAGCTTCCCGCAGACTCCGGCGCAGAGCCAGGAACACAGACAATTCAGTGCTTTGATTATTTTAATCAATACCTCTTGTGTACTTTGTCCTGTATCTATTGCTCTTTTTCCTGGTAACAATACCCCAGTTTCCCTCCTTCAGTCTTGGTGAGACTGTCACTCAAAGTGACCTTCCTTCCCTGAATAGGCAATGGACATTGAAGACAGGCCAAGCCAACTGGATGCTCACTTCCTAGGGACAGACATGTTAAGATTTGGATATGAAGTGTCCCTCAAAGGCTCTTGTGTTGAAGGCTTGGTCTCCGAAGCAGCAAGGTTCAGAGGTGGGACTTGGGGGTGTGATTAGATCTTGAGAGCTCTGACCTCATCAGTTAATTAATCCATCAATAACTGTATGGAGTGCTGGGAGGTGATGGAAACTGTATTAGGTGGGGCATGGTTGGAAGAAGTAGGTTACTGGAGGCATGCCCTGAGAGAGGGTCTTTCTCTCTTTCTCTCTCTCTCTCTCTCTCTCTCTCTCTCTTTCTCTCTCTCTCTCTCCTTCCTGGCTGCCATAAGCTAAGCATCTGTGCTCTACCATGCCCTTCTGCCATGATGTTCTGCCTCACCAGAGACTCACCACAACAGAGCCAGGCAACCATGGACAGAAACCATAAGTCAAAATAAATCTTTTCTCCTTTAAGTTGTTGTTATCAGGTATTTTACCCACAGCAACTAAAAGCTGAATAACACAGACTGGTTTCCCCCCAGTGGGCCTTTCACTGGCTCTTCTGGGGTCAAAATTATTTCTTTCCTCTTAGATATCTAGTTCTGCAATTTTTCTCCACTTCTGAGTTCCCCAGTATCTTTCCAATAAAGTCCTTTTTATTTAAGGAAGCCAGAGTTCTACTTCTGTTGCTTGCACCCAAAGAATCTAAATGTTCTATTTATCATCAAGAGGAAACATAAAGAAAATCAGTGATGAAAATTAACATAGATTTGGATATTAATATGAATAAATTATGTTCACACCCATTGTCTCCTCTGGACTTGCAGCAAGCCAGCAGCTCACAGTCACTGACTAGCCTCAGGCCATATGGCAGGTATGTGTTCAAACTGGGGACCTCAATCTAAATCTTCAGGCTCCTGGATTGGAGCCTATAGGTTGGAGGGGACTCTCAGTGGCACCACCCCTGCCCACCCCAATCAATCCTTCAGTAGCTTTAAATTTTTCTCTATTTGCAGATGATGGGTAGCTACTTTACAAGAATGATTCACAAAAGTGATTCTCTTGCCCCCTCTCTTCTAGGCCAGGCCCCCACTGGAATCTTGATGTCAGGCTTCAGGCAAATTCTCCATGCTAGAACCTCACCTGAGATGCAGAGTGGGCAAGTGGGCAAACAGGAAAATCTCAAACCTTGCGTAATGAAGATCACAAGTAACCATTCTAGATGCTGGAGTACAGCGGGAATAAAGCAGACCTGTCTACTCTTGTGAAATTTGCATGCTAATGAAGAAGATATTTATTCTACAGATAAACAAATGAATATATAACAGTACCAGGCAGTGATGAATGCCATGAGGATAACTAAGCAGAATGAAGAGCGGGGGGGGGGGTAAGAAGAGTGCTCTAGAGAAGGGAGGAGATGCACATATTAACAGAGATTTGGATGAGATGACCAGGAGAATATCTAGGGAAGAGAGTGAAGATTGGACAATCCTAGATATACTCTAGGAACTTCAGGTGTGCACAAGGAACAACCACAGGCCCGAGCTGGCTGGGGGAGGCCAGGCAGGGGAGAGAGGGTTGGCAAGGCATGCAGGGACCAGAGAATACAAGATCATGAGAGTCACAGGTGTGATGGAAGGCTGTGGGAGGGGTGTAGAAGGGGACAATCGCATGATCTGACTTCTCTTTTAAAGTGTTTGTAGAACAATCCAATTGTCCAGAAAATGATGAATGGATAAACAAACAGTAAATCCATACAATGAAATATTATTCTGCCATAAAAAGAATGAAATAAAGCTATAGTCATTAAAAAAAAGAATGAACATGCCATAAAGACAGGCTGGGAGGTAGCTCGGTGGTAAAGCACCTGCCCAGCATGTGCAAGGCCCTGAGTCTATGCCCCGGTACCACACACACACAAATGAAGAAAGACATACAGACCAATGGAATAGAATAGAGACCCCAGAAGTAAGCCCTTGCATATATGATCAAGGGTGCCAAGAGCATTCAATGGGGAAAGGACAGTCTTTTCACCAAATGGTGCTGGGAAAACTGGATAGCCACATGCAGGAGAATGAAGTGGACTCTTGCCTAATACCATGTACAAAAATTAATTAAAAAATGGATCGATGATCTAGAACATAAGAGCTAAGACCATAGAACTCTTCAGAGAAAACAGGGCAAAATCTTCACAATACTAGATTTGACAATTTCTTGGATATGACCAAAAAAAGGCACAGGAAACAAATGAAAAAAAAAACAGACAAATTAGATTACATAAAAATTAGTAACTTTTGTGCATCAAAGAACACTATCAATAGAGTGAAAAGGTCGCCCTTGGAATGGAAGAAAATATTTGTCAATCATAACTGATAAGGGATTAATATCCAGTGTATAGAGAGAACTAATACTCAACAACAACAACAACAAAACCAACCTAATTCAAAAATGGGAAAAAGATTTGAACAGACATTTCTCCAAAGAAGATATACAAATGATCAATGATACATAATAAGATGCTCAATTTGACTAATCATTAAGGAATTACAAATCAAAATCACAATGAGATACAATGTTATGCTCACTAGGATGGCTATGATAAGAAACAACTGAAAAAAACAAGTATTGTCAAGAATATGGAGAAATTGGAATGCCTGTAGGCTGCTGGCAGGAGTGTAAAATGGTGCTGCCTCTATAGAAAACAGCACAGCAGCTCTTCAACAAGTTAAAAAACAAGATTACCATGTGATTCAGCAGTTCCACTTCTGAGCATCTCTCCAAAAGCATTGAAAGTGGAACAGGGTCTCAAAGAGATGTTCACACACCCGTGTTGAGAGCAGCCTTATTCACAATAGCCAAAAGGTAGGCGTGACCCAAGTGTCCATCAACTGATGAACTGATGAGCAAGATGTGGTATATATATACACAGTGGAAAATTATTCAGCCTTAAAAAGAAATTCTGACATATGCTACTGCATGGTTAAAACAAGAAGACATTATGCTAAATGAAATAAGCCAATCACAAGAAAACAAATACTGTATGATTGCACATATCTTCAATAGTTAAACTCTTAGAGACAGAAAGCAGAATCGCAGATTCCAGGGTCTAGGGGAGGGGAATGGGGAGTTGTTTAGTGGGTGCGGAGTTACTGTTTTGCAAGATGAAAAGAATTCTGGAGATGGATAATGATGATGGTTACACAACAGGAGGAATGCACTTAATATCACTGAACTGTACACTGAAGGTGGTAAATTGAATGGTAAATGTTATGTGTATTTTTACCACAATCACATACTGGGGGAGGGGAAGAAATGAAGTACTGATAAATGCTACAACACAGGTTATCCTCAAAAAAATATTATGTTCAGTAAAAAAGAAAAAAGCCAGACACAAAAAGCCAATTTGTTCAATTGCACTCATGTGAAATAGTCAAAATGCAATTATCCAATTGCATTCATGTGAAATATTCAAAATAAGGATATCCATAGAGAGAAAATAGATTCATGGTGCCCCAAGCCAGGGAGGAGGGAGAAATGAGGAGTGACTGCTAAATGGGTATCGGGTTTCCTTTTGAGGCAATGAGAATGTTCTGGAGTCAGATAGTGATGAGTGCACAACATTGTGAATGTCCCAAATAGCATTTAATTGTATATTTTAAAATAGTTATAATTGTGAATTTTATGTTCTGTGTATTTACCACAATATTTGAAATTAAGAATAAAGATTTAAAAAATACTAAAAGATCCTTCTAGCTACTGTGTTCAGAAGAAGGATGGGAAAAAACATAAGATTCATCTCAGATCTGTCTCAGACTGACTGTGTAAACTTTGACACATCCCTCCCTTCTTCAGGCTCCAAATATTTCATCTACAAAATGGAAGTTCTTGTTGGCTTGGTGAAGGGATTGTAATTCATTAGTCCATGAACTTTTTCTCTTTCTAACACAGATTGACCCCCCTTGGAGCTCTTACCCAGTCTTCGGGCTTTAAATACATCTCAGCCTTTTATCTCAAGCCAGAAGCTCCCCTGAACTCCAGGGGGCATGCTCAGAATCTCACATAAATTTCTACTAGGAACTCCTACTTTACCTGTCCAGAAGGGACAGCTGACCCCTGCCCTCCCCTAACTTTTGACCTTGCTTGGCTCACAGACTTCCCAATAGCCACACATGAATACCTCATTCTTTCAGATGAGGCTAAATTTCTAGGAGTCTTTGACTTCCCTCTTCCTCCCTGATCCAACCCACAGCACATGCTGCCCACTCTGCCTTCTAAAATATGTCCAGAACCCAACCACTGGTCCCAGCCACCATCCTCACCATGGCACAACCTCCTGACTCTCCCAGTGTCTTTTACTTGGCCCCTCCAATCTAGTCTCAACACAGCAGCTGGAGAGAGAGAACCTCTTGAAATATAAGAGAGATCACATCAATCCTCAGTTCCACTCTCCACTCTTGTCGAGTCAGCATTTACATCACTGTGACCGAAATACCTGACACAAAAAACTTAGTGGGCTCAGGGTTTCAGACATGTAGTCCATGATCACTGGATTCAAGGCAGAAACATCATGGCAGCAGGACATGGCAGAGGAAAGCTGTTCTTGGCAGCCAGGAAGAGGAGAGAGAGAGACACTAAGGCCACACCCTCAGTGACCTCCACTCCCCATCTGCCTAGAGTTACCACCCAGCAGATCCATTCAAATTATTAATTCATCCATGGATTTATCTACTGATGAGATTCACGCCCTGATTCAATCATTTCACCTTTGAATATTTTCGCATTGCCAATACATGAGCTTTCCCAGGGGACATTCTATATCCAAACCATAACCCTTCTCCAATAGCTTTGCATTTCTCCAGAACAAAACCAAATTCCTTTCATTAACCTTTATGTGATGCAGCTTCTCACTGGCTCTCTGGCTCCCCACCTGCTCCTCTCCTTTCTTTCTCTGTGCTCACCTCCTTGCTTTTTCTTGAACACAAAACAAATGTTTCCACTCTCTCTAGACCCTAGCTCTTGTCCCTTCCACCTGGCATGCTCTTCTCCCTGGTATCCAAGTGACATACACCATCGTCCTCACATCTGTACTTAAAGGATACCTTCTCAGTGAGTCTTTGTTGGCCACCCTGTTTCGGATTGCCAGATAAATACAGGACATCCAGTTAAATTTGCATTTCAGATAAACAAGAAGTTTTTAGTATAAGTATGTCCCATAAAATATTTGAGACATTTTCACATAAAACATCCTTATACCTGAAAAGTATCTGTTGTTTATCTGAAATGCAAATCTAATCAGGTGTCTTGTAGCTTTATTTGTCACCTTGGCAACCCTCTGAAATTGTAACCATCATACCAATACTTTTAAATATGTCTCCTCAGAGAGATTAAAGATGACAGAATAGAGGAAGACAGCATTTCTCAGGTGCTTCAAGACTCAGAACTCAACCAGTGGGAAGACTGCTTCTTGACAAGGGAAAAAAGTGGCCAAAATTCAACAAAACAACAAGAGTCAAAATAAATGGGAATCAGAGGCAACAGAGAGAGCAGAGGGTTGCTCCCACAGAGCTCCACACTTCTCACCTGATGAACGGAGAGCGGTAGCAATGGCGCCATCTTGGCCAGGCCGCACCTGTACCGCAGCTCCTGGAGACCTCCAGCAAAGAAACAGCTGATTCTTGTGAAGCCAGAAAGTACAGGCCATCATAAAAGCAGTTTACTTTTCTCTCCATGCTCGACAATATCGCAACAAACCAGATGGCCCAGTTAGATCCTGCAGGTGAACTCATCTCTGCCTGCAGGGACCCAGAACAGCTCTCATCAAGTCTGTGAGTCAACAGCCATCCCAGTGGGAGATACCACAGGAACTTGCGTGGGAACAAACAGACTCGCTGGGTCTGTGAGTTTGCAAATCACCCCTGCAGAGGTGGGAGTGGGGGCTACAGTCAGACACAGCAGAAATGTGAATTAGCAGACAGGCCCTAGGGACATTCAGGCAGGAGGGACCTAGATTTGGCACCCTTGAAGGGTCTCCAGGGATCACCACAGGACAGCCAGCCATGGTGTCTGTGGGGTGAATTAACAGCCTACCAAGTTGCAGGCTCGGAAAGCTAAAACTCATGCCTGGCCGTGTTTGGGAGCTACAAGCACTAACACCAGAGGCCAACAGGGGCTCATGTAATAGCAGCTGCCCAGAGCAGTAGTGGTGTCCCTGGAGCTAAATAACTGAGCCACCCAAGCCCCCAGCTTAGAACTGTACATTCTCTCCCTTCCAGAGCTTGGGTCCTGAAAACAGGGAGGCCAGGGGTTGGCAAGGATACTGGTGATCACAGCTAGTCTGGGAACTCACCACTCTCTCCACCAGCAGAATTTGTGCCTGGCATGCATACATGCCAGAGACTGGCAGTGCTCCATGTGATCATAACCAGCAGATCCGCAGTGGTGTCCCTGGACCATCAAAGCTCGGAACATATCAATTGCTGGCCCTGCGGACCACTGGCCACAGAAGCCGAAGGTCAGCGTTCTGCAGTTTCACGGGTTCACAATCAGCAAAGCAGCAGTGGTGTCTATGGGGCATTAAATCCCAACCAGCAGGCTGCAGGCCCTGAACAGAACATCATGGTCTCTGGCCCTATGGAGTTTGGGCCTGGAAAGCACGGCAGCCTGCAGCCAATCAGAGACTCCTGTTTGCCTACACTAAGGACTATATCTAGTTAAAGAGGCTCAGGGGAACAAACTCAAAAGTCTGATTATCGGAGACAGATAGAGGCAAATACATACCCCCAGCATAGACCTTATTATAAAGGGATAACAAATAGACACAGGACTCACACACAAAGAGGAATAAGATGCCAAGACAACAGAAATACAAACCTGAGAACTCTGAAAATATGAGAATGAAGATCAGCGAGGAAATAATAAACTTCCACAACTCAACAACAAGGGAGATCAATGATACTGATCTTCAGGAAATGCCACAGGAGAATTCCGAATTTTGATCTTCAGTATGATGAAAGGCCTCAAAGAAAGTGTACAGGTAATAAAAGAGGATATCAATAGAGAAACTGGGGCCCTAAGGAAGAACCAAAAAGAGGCGTTGAGTGAAATGAAGGAGTCAATAAATGAATTAAAGACCGCAAAGAAACCACCCCTGGCAGGCTAGACCACATGAAAAACAGAGTATCACTCTTGGAAGACAGTTCATTCAAAACTGAAAACACAATCAACAATATAGAGAAGACAATATGACAACACGATCTGAACATCCAACAAATGTTCAATATGAAACGCCCTAACTTACGGATAATAGGCATTGAAGAAGGTCTAGAAGAACAAACCAAGGGTATCAGAAACCTCTTCGGAGAAATAATTTCAGAGAATTTCCCAAACATAAAAAAAAGACTTAGACATCTACCTACAAGAGACATTCAGAACACCATCAAGACAAGATCAAAGAAGATCTTTCCCACGCCACATAACAATCCAAATGACCAACATAGAGGCCGAGGAAAGAATCTTAAAAGCAGCAAGAACAAAAGAAAGGGTGATATTCAGGGGGAAAGCAATAAAAATCACTCCAGACTTCTCATCCCATGTAATAAAAGCCAGGAGGGGCTGGTATAATGTACTCCAGAACCTGGAAGAAAACAACTTCCAACCAAGACTGCTATATCAAGCAAAGATATCATTCAAAATTGATGGAGAAATAAAAACTTTCCAAGACAAGCAGAAACTAAAAGAATTCATGACTACCAAGCCAGTGCTAGAGAAAATACTTAAAGAAATAAAACACAAAGAAGAAAAAAGAAGCAAATACCAGAGCAAGAGAAGAAATGAACTCCACCAGATGGGCAACTAGGAAAAGGAGAAATAACACTACATCAAACAGAAAATAGAATTCAAAATGACAGGAAACAAAAATCATATCTCAATAATAACACTGAATATCAAAGGTCTTAACTCCCCAATTAAAAGACACAGACTAGCAATGTGGATTAAAGAACACAATCGAACTATATGTTGCTTGCAAGAAACTCACTTTACAGGCAAAGATATCCATATGCTAAAGGTGAAACAATGGAAAAAGTTATACCATGCAAATGGAGACCGGAAACAAGCAGGGGTAGCAACGCTCATATCTGACAAAACAGACTTTAAGTTAAAACACATCAGAAGAGACAAAGCAGGTCACTTCTTATTAATAAATGGAACAATCCAACAAGAAGATATAATGATAGTAAATATTTATGCCCCAAATGTGGGTGCACCCACTTTTGTAAAACAAACTCTTTGGGACATCAGGTCTCAAATAGACCCAAATACAATAATATTGGGAGAGTTCAACACACCACTCACACCACTAGATGATCTTCCAGGCAAAAGATTAATAAAGACTCTTCAGACCTAAAGAACACTATAAACCAAATGGGCCTAATAGACATACAAACTATTTCAACCAACAACAGCTAAATATACATTCTTCTCAGCTGCTCATGGAACCTTCTCCAAAATAGACCACATCCTGGACCACAAAGCAAGTACTAGCAAATTTTTAAAAATTATAATTCCCTGCATCTTCTCAGATCACAATGGAATGAAAGTAGAAATCAATAACAGGAAGACCAAAAGAAATTACATAAATACATGGAGACTGAATAATACACTCTTGAATGAGGACTGGATCAGAGAAGAAAGAAGGGGAGAAATTTTTAAATTTCTAGATTAAACGAAAATAGAGACATGACATACCAAAATCTACAGGACACTCTGAAGGTGGTGTTAAGAGGAAAATTTGTAGCACTGAGTGCCCACATAAGAAAAATAGAAAGTCACCAAATAGACAACCTAATGACACACCTTAAGGACCTAGAAAAACAGAAACAGTCTAATCCCAAAGTCAGTAGAAGGCAAGAGATAATTAAAATCACAGCAGAAATCAATAACTAGAGAACAAAAAATACAAAAGATCAACAAAACAAAAATCTGATTCTTTGAAAAAATTAACAAGATTGACAAACCCCTAGCCAACCTAACCAAAAGAAAGAGAGAATCAACTCAAAATACTATACTCAGAAATGAAAAAGGTGACATCACCACAGACAGTGGGGAAATCCAGAGGATCATCAGAAACTATTTTGAAAATTTGTATTCCAATAAATTGGAAAACATGGAAGAAAACAACAGATTTCTAGACACATACAACCTACATAAATTGAACCAAGAAGATATAGAAAACCTAGACCGACCAATAGCAAGCAAAGAGATAGAAACAGCAATAAAAAGCCTTGAATCAAAGAAAAGCCCAGGTCCAGATGGATTCCCTTCTGAATTCTACAAAACCTTTACAGAAGAACTAAACTCAGTACTTCTCAAGTTATTCTGTGAAATTGAAAGGGATGGAATTCTTCCAAATTCCAGTATCACCTTAATACCCAAACCAAATAAAGATCCCTCAAGAAAAGAAAATTACAGAACAATATCATTGATTAACATAGATGCAAAAATTCTAAACAAAATACTAGCTATGCGCATTCAAATCCACATCAAGAAAATTGTACACCATCACCAAGTTGGTTTCATCCCAGGAATGCAAGGCTGGTTCAACTTATGCAAATTAATACATGTCATTCACCACATAAATAGAACTAAGGATAAAAATCATATAATCATCTCAATAGACACTGAAAAAGCATTTGACAAAATCCAACACCCATTCATGTTAAGAACTCTACAGAAAATCAGAATAGAAGGAACATACCTCAACATCATAAGTCAATATATAAGAAACCCAAAGCCAACATCATATTGAACAGGGAAAAACTGCGGGAATTCCCTTTAAATCAGGAGCAAGACAAGGAAGCCTACTATCACCAGTCCTTTTCAATATAGTCCTTGAGACTCTTGCCAGAGCAATAAGACAAGAGAAGGACATTGGAGGGATTCAAATAGGAAAAGAAGAATTAAAACTATCTCTATTTGCAGATGACATGATCCTATATTTAGAAGACCCAAAAAACTCAACCAAAAGGCTACTAGACCTGATTAACAAATTCAGCAAAGTAGAGGGATACACAATCAACCTAAAAATATCAGTAGCTTTTCTATATGCCAACCATGAATCCATTGAGAAAGAAATCAAGAAAATAATTCCATTCACTATAACCTCAAAACCAATAAAATACCTAGGAATAAACCTAATTAAGGACATAAAAGACCTCTACAATGAAAATTATGAAACACTAAAGAAAGAAATTAAAGATCTTAGAAGATTGAAAGATCTCCCTTGCTCTTGAAAAGGCAGAATAAATGTTATCAAAATGGCCATTCTAACAGAAGTGATCTACAGTGTCAATGCAATCCCTCTGAAAATACCAATGTCATTCTTAACAGTCCTAGAAAAATCAGTCCTAAATTTCATATGGAGAAACAAAAGACCCAGATTAGCCAAAGCAATTCTCAGCAATAACAACCATGCAGGAAGCATCACAATTCCTGGCTTCGAATTATACTACAGAGCTATAGTAATAAAAACAGCATGGTATTGACACAAAAACAGACACATAGAACAGAACAATAGAACAGAATAGAAGATACAGAAACAAATACACACACTTATAGCCAATTGATTTTCAACAAAGGTGCCAGACACATATGTTGGAGAAAAGACAGCCTTTTCAACAAATAGTGTTGGGAAAACTGGTTATCCATTTGTAGAAAAATGGAATTAAATCCTTTCCTCTTACCTTGCACAGGAGTCCACTTGAAATGGATCAAAGACCTAGAAGTTAGACCAGAGACTTTGAAGCTACTAGAAGAGGGCATAGGTCCAACACTCCAACATATAGACACAGGTAGATACTAGGTCTGTGAAGAATGACATTGATATTTTGATAGTGATTTCATTGATTCTATAGATCACTTTTGGTAGAACAGCCATTTTGACAATATTTATTCTGCCTATTCAAGAGCAAGGGAGAGCTTTCCATCTTCTAAGATTTTCTTCAATTTTTTTCTTTAGTGTTTTATAATCTTCATTGTAGAGGTCTTTCACCTCCCTGCACCGGAGTCAACTCGAGATGGATCAAAGACAACTCGAGATGGATCAAAGACCTGAAAATTAGACCAGAGACTCTGAAGCTACTAGAGGAGGGCATAGGTCCCACACTCCAACATATAGGCACAGGTAGAAACTTCCTCAATAAGACCCCCTTCAAAGTTCAGGAAATTAAAACAAGAATTAATAAATGGGATGGCAATAAACTAAAAGTTTCTGCTTATCAAAGGAAACCATCAAGAGTCTAAAGAGAAAGCCTACGGAATGGGAGAATATCTTTGCTAGTTATCCCTCTGATAGAAGACTAATATCTAGAATATACAAAGAACTTAAAAGACTTTACACTAAAAAAACAAATAACCCAATCAAGAAATGGGCAATTGAATTGAATAAACACTTCACAAAAGAAGAGATACAAATGACAAATAAATACATGAAAAAATAGTCAACATCATTAGCAATCAAGGAGATGCAAATCAAAACCACAGAGATTCCATCTAACCCCAATCAGAAAGGCAATCATCAAGAAGTCAAAAAATAATAAATGTTGGCAAAGATGTGGAGAAATTGGAACTCTTCTACACTATTGGTGGGATTGCAAATTAGTTCAGCCACTATGGAGAGCAGTGTGGAGATTCCTCAGAAAAGTAGGAATGGATCCACCATTTGATCCAGCTATACCACTCCTGGGTATTTTTCCCAAGGGATGGAAAACAGATAACTACAGTAATATATGCATACCCATATTCTTAGAAGCACAATTCACAATAGCCAAATTATGAAATCAACCTAGGTGTCCATCAACAGATGAATGGATTACAAAATTATGGTATATCCACACAATGGAATTCTACTTGGCAATAAAGAAGAACAAAATTATGTCATTTTCAAGAAAATGGAAGGACCTGAAGAACACTATGTTAAGTGAGATGAGCCAGTCACAGAAAGTGAAGTGTCATATGTTTTCTCTAATATGCGGAAGCTATGGAATAACTGGGATACCAAAGGGACTCCAAATAATGGAGGAGAAACCTCGGAGGAGCCAGGGAGGTGGTCTAGGGGAAGGGGAGGGAGAAGAGTGAGGTTCATTGAAGGAATTACTACCATCAGCTATGTGTACATATGTGAAAATACCAATGTCAATCTCAGTGCTCTGTATGGGGAAGGGGGGAGATGGGGAGGCAGCTGGGGGGCACCAACTGCTAGAGCATGTACGTCACTGTCAACATGATTTACATTATGATGTAAGACTATAATGCACTAATAAAAGCATATCAAAAAATAAATAAATGAATATATCCCCATCTTTATTTTTCTCTCAAGCATCTATTATATTTTACTTATTTTGTTTATTATGTGTCCATACCCACCAGAACTATGCTTTCCACATGTGTCTATTGAACACTTGAAATGTTGATAGTACTATCCTTGAACTGAATATTTTATTTTATATAAATTAATTTAAAGAATGAATATTCAACTCAGTTGTTGGGAAACTTTTAGGTGTTAACAACTTGGGTAAGGAAATATCCTTTTCAACCTAAAATTTTATGAAATCTAAATACAGATCATATATCTCCAATAAAAATTTAGTGTTCAAGTTGAGGTGAGCCTTAAGTGTAAATTACGCACCAAAGTTTGAAGACTTAGCATGAAAAAAATATGCAGCATACTTCATTAGTAATATTTCACATTGATTGCATATTAAAATGATAATATGTTGGGCATATATTAGATTAAATATATTGTTAGAAATAATTTCACCTGTTTCTCTTTATTTTTATCAGTGTTGCTACTGGAAATTTGTAAATTGCCCACGTGGCTTGCATTGTGTCTCTTTTGGACAGTGCTGTGCTGGAGCCTGAGCTCCTTCAGGGCTTGGCTCTCCTGAAAGCAGAGCTGAGACGTGGGAGCCTGTAGTTTATCCTGGAATGTGCTACCAGGAAGCAGGAGTGAGAAGCGGGTGAGTGAGAAAGAAGGAAACGTCCATATCCGTGTTGGTTATCAAGGCTGCGGCTGCGGGTGACAGGAACTGCACTCCACAGGGTCTTCCTGAAAAGCCATATAATGCTCCCAGAGGTGTGTGCTGAGGGGCAGGAAGTCAACGCTTTATCCACCAGCTCCCAGACTCCCTGAGGGCTGCTCCCAGCAGTATTAACTCTTCCACACTTCTTTTGTGTATGTTGTAGGCAGGGGGATACTGGGGATTGAACCTAGGGTCATTCTACCTCCAAACTATACCCCCAGCCCTTTTTAATTTTTTATTTTGGAACAGGGTTTCACTAGGTTGCTGAGAGTTTCGCTAAATTGCTGAGGCTGGCCCCCAACCTGTGATCCTCCTGTCTCAATTTCCCAAGTACTGGGATTACAGGTGTGTGCCACCAGAGCCAGCATTCCTCCATACTTCTGGGCTGCACTTGCACCTGGAGAAAAGGAGTCTCTGATGCATTGGGGGGAAAAATGGAAAACTAGAGAGCTTGAGGTGCAGGTGGGGCACTGGCCATCGGAGGCAAGTCTGAGCTCACAAGAGACTGTCCGCCACACCGAGAGTAGAAGTCAGAAGTGAACCAAGGGCACAGGATGGGCACGCCAGCGGCTATTGTCCTATCTAGTGTTAAGTCCTCAACACCTAGAACAGTGCCAAGAACATAACAGATGTCAAATAAGTTGTTGAATGAATGAACAACAATATCTGCATTCAAAAAACACAGATCGAGTATCTGCTATGTGCTCAGTATATAAATGTTCAAAAACAATACTTACTTCCACCATTCTCTACTCAAATATCGTCACAGAATTTCTAGCCTCAAATGTCACTATTGTTTCCTACTAAAAATTGCTCTTCTCTCTTCTTAATAAACAATAAACATCAAGCACCTCAACCTTCTCCCGGGAGTCATGGCAACAAGTCTTTTCTGTGCCTCCCTCCAGAAACCCAAAAATAGCAGACAGGGTTAGAACACCTGGAATATGAATTGCCCCAGCAATAACTTGGTCTGTTCCTCAAGATGGATGGGAGCTGGACTGTTCTAGGTGTTTATTCACAGCCCGTAAAAGGTGTACATTAAATGCGTTTCTCTCTCCTCTATAGCATAGCCTACTCTATTTGTGTGTGCATGTGTACACAGCAAGTACTAATAGATGCTTAACTAACACTTCCCAAACTTCTGTGGAAAAGATCCAGGACTGCTACCCCCTCCCCTGCCTCCTACCACGGCCCAGATGCTCAGAGGAGCAGCCCCCAGAAAAATGCCTAACATCTCAAGTTCCCTGAAATGCTGATGTTACCACACTTGCTCATAGGCATAGGAGAGGCACTTTGCTCCTGGTATGCACAGGCCTCGTTAGTTGAACCACTATAGCTTGCACCTTCTCTCAGTCTGCTTGTGCTGTGATTGAAAAGAATGGAAAAGAAGAGAAAAGAGAGAAAACCTGAAACGAGGTAATGTGTAAAGAACAGAATCACAATTCGGGAGCCTTGAAACCCCAGGTCAAAGCACTGGTAGCTTCAGTGTCTGGTGAGGACCCGCTTTCTGGTTCATACATGGTGTCTTCCAGCTGTGTCCACATGTGATGGGAATGGCCAGGACGGTCCCTGGGGTCTCTTTTGTAAGGGTGTGCCTGCCACCCTCCTGACCTAATCCCCTCTCAAAGGCTCTACCTCCTAACACCGCCATCTTGGGGATTCAGATTCCAGTGCAAGAACTTTGGGGGGATAAATATTCGGACCACAGCACATTCTTTCCGCATGTCACAGCTAGAAATCTCCTACAAAGACCTTTTCTTCATCGATAAGGGCTATTTGATTACTTAAAATACAGTTTATTCAGGAAAGGCAAAATATATGCTCGATCCTGTCCTTGGACTTGCCTCTTTTTAGAGTAATCAGGTAGAGTCTAGTTATTTTCGGTGGAAACCACTAAGTTTATTTGAAGGCAGTTGTTTCTTTTACCAATGTTTTAAATTTCTCTTTTTAATGTATCTCTTATGAGTCATGGGTTTTTCCATATTAAATGTGTGTGCAGAAAATCGCACTTATTATTCATGTTCATGCTTAAGTTGTCCCATCTTTGGCCAATGGGAGCCACTTCATGTGAGCTCCTGTGTCCTTTCGATGTGACCATCTTTTGATCTTTAATAGGTTTTTTCTTTTCTTGCACAATAAGGTGTCCCAAGCTTCTCTTGCGTGTTTCCTTCCCAGGTCTGGATAAGCCCTTCCTCCACCGAGCCCTGGTTCCTTTTACCTGGAAGTAGCATGGAGACTGTACATGTACTTCTACCTCTAAAGAAAACTTTGGAAAGTATACCCAAGAAACTCAGCAATGCTCCCCTTGCCCAGCAGGAAGAAAACATTTTTCACTGTTTGCTTCTCTGTGTTGTTTGGATTTCTTTTACAACGTATATGACTTTTTTTTTTTTAGTATTGACAACAATACTAGTTTAAAAATAAACTGTCTCTAAAAGTGAAAAGATAGACCGTGCCCCAGGGGAAGGAAATTTCAAGAATCAGTGAGTAGGTGGGAAGGATGTATTTGTTTGCTTTGCTTTTATTTCATTGAGGGGGAGGATAGACCTGGGATTCCTTAGCCCTGAGATACTTCCACAACCCCAAAGGGCATCCCTGGAAAATCAACTCTGCCTGGATGGACAAGTGCCCCTTTTGTTTCTCTGCTCAGCTGGTAGTTATGCTTGTGGTTTACAGGTTTTGGAATGGATAGGTGATTAGAGATTGCTTATTGTTTGCTTCCTAATCTTCTACCTCCTTAAAGTCCAAGTATTTCCCTTGCCACAAAAAACACCCACACACTGTCTCCTTTTACCCCGAGCTGGCCAAGTTTTGTCTCCATAGGGTGTTTTATTTAGGTGGATTCAAACCAGCATTGTACCCATAAATTACCACTCTCCTCCATGCCTTGGGAGAATCGAGGCTGGTCACTGAGCCAACTGGCAACACCACGTACCCACTTTCAAGATGGTGCCCCGTTTTATGCCAAGGGCAAAGTTCTGACACTTTGGCTCCCTCCAGTTGGTGGGAGATCCAAAAGAAGCCAAAGTCAAACAGAGGGACAGCTATGCACATGGGGTAAAGAACAAAGGCCCTGGACCAAAAAGATATACATGGGTTTCCACCAGTTCCAGATGAGTTATACACCTTCTAAGCCTCCGATACCTTTTCTTCCAATAATGACTCAGATGTTTTCTCTGGTTTTGACAATTCAAGGCACTCACACTGATACAGGACTTCACACAATGCCTTTCACATATCAAGCAACCAGTGTTGGAAATGCTGCTGCTGCTGCTGCTGGCTCTAGTAATACTGGAGCTGGGTCCTCCTTTGACTTTGCTTTCACATATTGGGATTAGCCATGAATAGAGGAGTTTTTCAGCGTTTGTGGAGGTGTTTGTTGTTGATATTATCGTCTTTAAGCTCCAAACAATTGCTTTCCTATATGAGGGGGAAGTAAATGGTGGGCAGGGTGGGTAGAAAAATTAGTTCCATCTTTATTCAGGCAGACCTGGGCCTTAATTCCTGATCAGCCACTTGCCAGCGGGACGGCTGTGAACAAATGTAATAATTTAGAGCCTCAGTTTCCTTATCTATAAAACATGCATAATTATCTTTAATTCACTCAACTACTTAAGTTATTCTTGAGTGCTGGATACTGTGCGAAGTGCTGGGGACCCAAGAGCAGAGCAAAGTCATCCCTAACTTAAAGAGAATGCCATTTGGAGAGGTGATGTGAGCAGAGACCAGTGGTCCAGCGCATGGACTTTGGAATGAGACAGACCTTGGTTCCTGATGTGGACTCTGAATTTACTAACTGTGTGATCCTGGGCAAGTTCATCACCTTCATTGACTGACCCTTACTTCCTCCTTCTAAAATGGAAATGGTAATAACAGCCCCTACCTCGTGGATGGCTCTGAGGCTTCAAATAAACCATGATGAAAAGCTCTTAATTCAATGCTGGCACCCAGTGGGCACCCAGCAAGGGTTAGCTGCTATTACTAAGTGCATTCAAGTGTTGTTGGCACCATGCAGGGACTTTGTACTGGTTCCAATAGATAATTACACAAGAGGGTAGAGATGTGGGAGGCAGGGACAGCGTCAAGGAGACTGCAATGCCTGGACAGAGTCTTGGAAAATGAGTAGATGTCTGCCAAGAAGGGAAGAGAGAACCAAGTGATGTATTCGGGGAGCAACAGGAAGATCCATGTGATAAGAGCGGGTGCTGCAGGGCAGAAGTGTAGGGCAGGGCAGGTGGGGCAGCAACGGTGGGGAGAAGAGATAGCCTGAGCCTGAGCATCTTCTGTGCAAGTCTAAGGAGCTCGGGCTGTATTCCAAGGGACACGAGAAGCCATTGAGGACCCTTCAGAGTAGAGGAACGCAGCTATCAGGATGCTCATCTTAACAAGGGTCCATGGACTGCAGCTTGGAGGATGGGCTGTAGGGGAGCAAGCCTGGGAGCTTGGAGCCCCGTGAGATGTCCCCACAGCCCCAGGAAAGATGAGGAACTGCTGAACAAAGGCAGTCGCAGCAAGAGTGGAGAAGAGGGATGTTGCTGTCCTGCCAGGGCTGGAGAGCCAGGTGAACTTTACTTGTGAAGGCTACACGTGCCTTCCTTGCATCGGGAAGGATTATTATCCTTTCTTCCCTTCTCTGTCACCCGTTCATTTTCCCCTTACCTTCCATCCCAATGCCCCCTCACCTCTCCTCTGTCCACCCCATTCTTTTTGGTTTGATCCAGACTTGCAACATCTCAGGGGGCTGGACCAGGAGAAAGAAAAGAAAAGAAGAGCACAGAGATTGGACCTCCCTTTAGAAACCAGACCAAACCCCATGGGCCAATTTAACAATTGTGTGTCGTGGTGGTGTTTTGTTCCACGTGTCACTTTGGGCCCTTACTTTCAAGTCACCTCTGTGGTCAAAGAGCTGATAGCTACTGGGTTACCATCTTCAGTTAGCCCTTCTGGCAACAGAACATGAAGGTGACCTACTGTGGGTCAGGAATGGGGTAGGCCCTGGGGATGTAGGCCCACAGAAGACACCATCCCTACATTTGTGGTGCTCAGAGCCTGTGCAAAAAAAAATAAAAATGCCAACCAAGAAATCCAATGCAGTTCAATAACCTTCTAGCAGAGATACATGAAAAATCCGGCAGGACAATGATCTTCAGAATCAATTTACTGGGTGCTTACCAAGTACCAGGAAATATAGTAAGCCCTGTACATAAGTCACTGCATCGAAGTCTTAGAAAAACCCGGCCTGTCCTGTGTGCTGCCGTATCCTCAGCACTTGGCATAGAGAGGCCACTCA
This sequence comes from Glis glis, assembly GCA_004027185.1. NCBI lineage: Eukaryota > Metazoa > Chordata > Mammalia > Rodentia > Gliridae > Glis > Glis glis. Next base: position 31,156 of record PVJS01016316.1, read on the forward strand.
GGAAGTATGTAAGGACAACCTTGGGAGGTCGGTCTCGGTATTGTCTCAAGTATACAAAGGTGGAAACCGAGGCTCAGAGAAGTTAGACCACTGGTCCAAGGTCACACAGAGCTGGGAGTCAACTCAGGTCTGACTCAGCCCAGGACCTCAAGGAGGCAATACATTGTCTTGGGAAGGGTGTATGGAGGGAGGTGATTTCTGAGCAAGAACTCAGGGAATAAGCTTGCTAGGCAGACAAACAGAGGAAGAGCAATAGAGAGGACAGGTGGCGGTGGCGGTGGCGGTGGCGGTGGCGGTGGCGGGGACACAGCCCATGCGGCTGAACACCGGCTGCACCTGGAGAAGCCGGGGGAGGCCAGACGATCACAGGAGACAGCAAGGCTCTCATGTTCCCCTCGGCCGCCCTGCCGCGGCTCTGGCTGGAAGGCTCCCGTGAACGGTGCGGCGGTTCTTACGGATGCATTTGATTTCTTTAGATGCAGTTCCAGAGCTTTTGTGTTGGCTGCAAAGTATAATACGGAGTTTCCCTCCCGAGCAATTCTTTATCTTTGGCAACTCACTGGAGCGTGATCTTGGCACAGCCGTGTGACGTGGCAGGGGCTGGGCTGGTGCGAGCCCAGGACACCCTGCGGCTGCCAGGCCAGCTGCTCAGCCGAGACGGGTGCCAAGGCTCCTGCCAGAGGGACAAGCCCGCCACTGTCCTTGGTGATGCCATCAGTAATGTGTCTTTTTGGTTTCCCCAATTTTGCTTTTGGTCTTTTCCACTGGGAAGGAGGAAGAGCAGGGGCAGCCATGTTTGTGTTTTTATAGCTCCTGGCATGGCTGTATCTCTTGGAACACACATTCTGTTCTACCTGGAGGTCACAAAAATGTCACAAGCTTCAGAATCAAAACTCAGGGGATTCCACTCCCAATTCTTCCAGACTACCTCACTGGATGACCTTGGGAAGAGAGGCATTTTAACGTTTCCTAAGTACAAGTGTCCTCGCCAGCCAAATGGACATGATAGTACTATGTTCCTCAGAGCGATGTTATGGGTTTAACCATAATCCATATAAGCACCTGGGCAGGACTTGGCACATACTAGATGCTCAATAAATGCCACATCATCTTACATATATCTTCTACTCCTGGAGGGCAAGATTCATCTTAAATCTTCTTTCTTTTTCCCCATAATGCCAAGCAGAGTGTCTTGGGCAAATTAGGTGCCCCAAAAATATTAGTTGAACTAGCAAGTGAAGGAAATGTGCAATGAGAGAATGAATGAGTGAGAGAATGAACAAGAGGTGGAGAAGCAGCCCTCCACCTTTGCCCATGGAATCCAGTGATCTGAGCGGCAGCTTCTCTTCTCCCAAATCTCAGCACACAAATAGAGACCCATTCGGCAAGCCCCTCCGAACTCTCTGGAAACTTTTGGGGCAGCCTGGCCTGGACACCGCAGCAGCTCCTTGCTCCAGTGCCAACCACAGGCTGCAAGACATCCAACCTACAGAAAGGGTCCCCACCCTAAATCCAACCTGAGGGGCACCTACCCCAGGCCTGCAGAGCACAGGTCTCAGTGGAAGACAGGCCGGTGGGAGTTGCCTGAAGAGAGCCCTAAGCTCAGAGTATTCGCCGACTTTAGTTCCCAGAGTTCCCCAGTCCACCCCGCAGCCCTGCCAGGCGAAACACTGACACTGAGTCTTTGGCAAGATGTCTTCATTTTAAAATGCCTTTGTCTCTTGGTCCCCAGATATGACCTCCTTAGCCCACTCTCCCTCACCTCCCCCTCCACTAGTTTGCACAAAAACACCATGTGTGGGAGCCAGTCTCCCAACCCTGGCACCCAGCCACGAAGTGAAGTAATTGTGCAATTAGAACTTGATTGCTGGATTTAATTTATTTTCCCCCTTTGCATCTCAGTTGTTAAAAAAATGCAGTTCCGCCGGGCATGGTGGCACACGCACACTTGCAATCCCAGTACTTGGGAGGCTGAGACTAGAGGATCCGGGTTCACGGCTAGCCTCAGCTACCTAGCGAGGCCCTCCATAACTTAGTGAGGCCCTGTTTCAAAATAAAAAAGAATAAAAAAATAGGGCTGGGGTGTAGCTCGGAGGTAGAATGCCCTGGGTTCAATCCCCAGTACCGCAAAAAAAAAAGTGCAGTTCCTGCCCTTGAATGTCTGATGGGCTCCCTGTGTCTGCCCCAGGAAGGGGTGGGCTTGGCTGTGGGCAGGGAGAGGCGAAGACAGCTACTGGATTTTGCGCCTTGCACAGAATTTACCAAGTTGACCTTCCCCATTGATGGCTTAAGCCAGTTTGGAGGGAGAGATTTGACTCCAAATTTTGGTGGTCAGGGGTTTTTCCCTTGAGGCCAGATTTTCAGTGACCTTTGGCAGATGCTGTGCCCGAGTTTACAGATGTGTAGCATTTCATTGATCGCCATTCAGAGACATACTGTATGTGAGGCTCATGAAGTTGTCCCTGCAAAATCCTCCATCACCTCTACCACCTGAGGATAGATTTCTATTGTTTTAGACACAAGGACACTGAGGCTTATAAAGGATCAGAACTGGCCAAAGGTCACACAGCTTATTAGTGTTATAACTGGAATGTGAAAACAGGAGCTAGCATTTTTTTCTTTTTTTTCCTATGGTTTTAACAGCTTTATTGACATATATTTTGCATTCCATCAAATCCACCTGTAGAATACATTTCTATGAACTTCAGTAATTTTTTGTGGCACTGGGGATTGAACTCAGGGGCATTCTACCTCTGATCTACACCCTCAGTCCTGTTTTTATTCTTTATTTTGAAACAGGGTCTCACTAAGTTGCAGAGGGCCTCACTAAGTAGCTGAGGCTGGCTGTGAACCTGCGATCCTCCTGTCTCAGCCTCCCAAATACTAGGATTACAAGTGTGTGCCACCATGCCTAGCTGAACTTCAGTAAATTTTTAGAATTATGCAACTATCAGCACAACCCAACTTTGTTTGACTTTTTGTTTTATTTTAAGACAGGATCGCACTATGTTGCCCAGGTTGGCCTTGAACTACTGGACTCCAGCAATCCTCCTGCCTCAGCCTGCCAAGTAGCTGAGACTGCAGACCACATCCATTATTAAAACCTTTCTGTCACCCCGAAAATTTTCCTTTTGAATTCCCACTTCCACTCCCAGCCCTAGGCAACTACTGATCTGCTTTCTGACGCTATCGGTTTGCCATCTCTGAACATTCCCTATCAATGGGGCCATGCATCACGCAGTCATCTTTTTGCACCTACCATCTTTCTCTTGGCATCGCGTTTCTGAGGCTCAGCCATGTGGTAGCATGCATCAGTTTGTCATTTAACTGTAGTGCTGGACAGTATTCATTGAAAGGCTCTATCACTTTGTTTATCCATTTTCCAGCTCATGGACATGTGGCTTGTCATCAGTTTGGGAAGGAGCTGCCTTTTTGCATCCTTCTGTCCCCAAAGGGCCTAGCACTGTAGCCATCCCAGGAAAGATGGGGACATAGCTCAATCTGGAACTCCCCACATTTCCTGCTTCAGAGCAGTGGGGCTCCTGAACATCTGTACCCTGCGCACACCCCCACATCCAGAGCCACCCCTGCAGGCCTAGCTCTTCTGCCCGGCTTCACCCAGTGCAGCCCTCTTCCCAGCTTCTCAGTGGCGGTTGTTGTCAACATTATCTTTCTGTCCAAGCCCTGGGGAAGCAAGTCCGGGTCCCTGTCCCCAGCCCTCACCGTCTTTGCAGGCTCCTCTGAGGAGTCACGTAGGCAGCCCTCCTGATTCAGGGAGCCCCCGCCTTGCTGCCTTCAACATGCACTGCTTCAATATGGACATTTGGGGAGGGGACCGGAACATGAGTCCCTGACAGCAGGAGCTCCAGGAAGGGACCTTTATCTGCACACCTGCTCCGTGTTCCTGAGACTGAACCTTTGCCTTTGACCTCACTGTGTTTATGGTGCAGTCCTGAACACCAGAACCTGGGGTTCACCAGACGAGAGGCACCCTTCACAAATCCCCTGCTCACGTGGCCTCCTTTCGCTCTGGCCACTGTTTGAGTGGAAAGACTCATGCTCTGCCCACGCTCTCGGACCCTCCCCACGAGGCAAAGTCCTTGTGTGTTTCTGCAGGCAAGTATCAGCCTGAGTCTATGCCGGGATCGGCAAACCACAGCCCACCGGCCAGTCCAGCCTGCCGCCTGGTTTTGAACAGACTATGAGCTAAGGATGGATTTGACTCTTTTTAATGATTGGGGAGAAAGAAATCAAATGAAAAATGTATTTTGTGACACATGAGAATTACAGGTCATTCAAATTTCAGTGTCGATAAGCAAGGTCTCATTGGAACAATTGCGCTCACTCTTCTGCATATTTGTACACAGAGCAGTTGTGTCACTGGCCAGTTATGACCCTTAAAAGAAAAAGTTTATTAATCTCTGGTCTATAGTGGTTTATTATCTCTTGCAACAACTTTACCTCTTTTTTTGGGGGGGGGGTACTGGGGATTGAACCCAGGGTGAGCATTCTACCTCCAAACTACACCCCCAGCACTTTTTAAATTTTTTTTTATTTTGGAACAGGGTCTCACTAGGATGCTGAGAGTCTTGCTAAGTTGCTGAGGCTGGCCTCAAACCTTTGTCTCAGCCTCCAAAGTATTAAGATTACAGGCCTGCACCACCACACCCGGCTGTTATCTATCACAACCCTCTTTTTCATCCATCTGAAAGATTCCTCTGTAAGTCAGTTCCCCCTCCCTCGAGTGGGATTCCAGCCTCAGACCATCTTCATAACACCCTGCTATGCTCCCTGGCAGGCCCTAATAGGACACAATGATGCAAACCTTTGTCCCCACCTTGGCCAGCATTAAGGACAGCATAGAGCCAGGCGTAGTGGCGCACGCTTGTAATCCCAGTATTTGGGAGGCTGAAACCGGAGGATCGGAGTTCACAGCCAGCCTCAGCTACTTAGTGAGGCCCTCCGCGACTTAGCGAGACCCTGTTTCAAAATAAAGAACAAAAAATAGGGCTGGGGGTGTAGCCCGGAAGTAGAATGCCCCTGGGTTCAATCCCCAGTACCGCAAAAAACGGGGGTGCAGTGTAGAGATGGAACGTGGACCTTAATTCAGACTTCACAGGTATAAACTTGGCTTCTGTATTTACCACCTTCATAAACCTTACTCCGTTCCTGCTCTATAAATGGAGAATAATAATGATAAAGAGAAAATAAAAAGATACAGGTGAAGAGCTTAGCACAGTGCCCATCGCACAGTAAGCATTCAATAAATGTTGAGTAGTTACTGCTGGGGTGAGCAGACAGGAATATGGTCTCAAAATGGCAATCCCAAAATCTGACTGAGGAGCATTTCTTGGAGGCAGATCTCATTGCCCCAGTCCTATTACTCCCTCCACTTCCCTTCTCTTCCCTGCCACCCCATTTCTGTCATTTCCCTAAGTGTTACTAATAGTTTCGCATGTGCCCTTTGCTGCCATTTAAAATGGGTTTGTGCCTCAGTGTCCCCATCTGCAAAATGGAAACAAGGTCTCCTCCCAACAACTTCACAGGGCTGCTAAGCAAATGGGACAAGGGACAGGGCACACAGAAGCCATCTGCAAAGTGTCACCCATATGTTTCAGTGAGCTGTTCTGTCACTGTGACCAAAATACCTAACACGAATGACACGAAGGAGGAAAAGTTTATTTGGCTCATGGTGTCAGAGGTTCGGTCCATGGTCAGCTGGCTCCAAGACAAAAACATCATGGCAGCAGAGCGTGGCGAAGGAAAGCTGCTCAGCTCATGGCAGTCAGGAATCAGACAGGGGAAAGAACCAGGGACAGATGGAGTCCCCAAGGTCATGCCTCCAGCAACCTACTTCCTTTAGCCACACCCAGTTGCCTATAGTTACCAACCAGTAAATCCCTTCAAATTATTCATCTTTCAAATGGGCATATCCACTGATGAGGTGAGAGCCCCTGTGATTCAGTGATTTCGCCTCTCAACAGTACTGCACTGCCTAACGCGGGGAGTTTTAGGGGACGTTCCAGAGCATCACCATAACAATACCCATGCTGCAGCCCCCCTGCTCACTACTGACACACACAGGAGTGCACACACATGAACAGCCCCTCCTCGGGCCTGCCTCACCTGCTTACGCCATGGCAGCATATTCCAGTAGAGTTATCAGTGTGAGGGTCTGCTCAAGAAAGTTTGGCCCTGGAAATCTCATTAAAGCCACCAAAATGCAGAGTTAGAAAAGTGCCTCTAGGCCGGGCGTGGTGGCGCACGCTTGTAATCCCACTACTTTGGGAGGCGGAGACCAGAGGATCCGGGTTCGCGGCCAGCCTCGGCTCTCTCTCTCTCTCTCTCTCTCCTTAATGAGGCCCTCTGCAACTTCGTGAGACCCGGTTTCAAAATATGAATATAGTATGAAGTATGAAGAAAGAGGGCCAGGGGTGTAGCGCGGAGGTAGAAGGCCCCTGTGTTCAATCCCCGGTACCGCAA
>PVJS01016317.1:0-17142 GCA_004027185.1 Glis glis
TGTATGTGTGTGTGCATGTGTGTGTGTACGTGTGTGCGTGGTGTGTGTGTGCATGTGTGTGTGTGTGCGTGTGCATGTGTGTGTGTATGGGGGGTGGCTATGGGGAATGTGGAGTGACAGAGCGAGCTTGGCTCTGCTGAATACATATAATCAATAGGTGAAATGAATGTGTTCATAAAGTTACAGGCTCTGCTGGGCGGGCTGTTTCCCATGAAGCCAAGAAATGCGTCTCCGTCACCCCCTCTTCTTGGGACCGGGATATATTCCGATAGCACCCGAAAGCAATAGAATAACTCTGGAGAGGGAGATCAGTGTCAATCCCTCATCCTTTCCACCCTCCACCCAAGGGTGTTTGGGGGTTAAGATTTCCAAACTAAATCTGGGCTCATCTTTGCTTCTAAGAGGGGAATAAAACACCTGCACTGAGCTTTGAGCACCCATCGATTCAATCAATATTGAGTGTGTACCTACTACGTACTGGACACTTTTTTTAAGGCACTATGGGCTCAGGACCCAGCACACCAGAGCCAGACCCCCTGCCTCTGTGCTGCTGCATGTCTGGTAGGAGATGGACATTAGTCAGCTTTGCCGCTGTGATGAGGGTCTTGGGGATGTGGGGGTCAGGGAGCCTTTTCTGGGGCCTTTGAGGGAAGCTGTGGGCTAAGGTGAGAGTGGAGAATGGCCAGGGGAAGGCTGGGCAGGGAGAAGGCATCCAGCCCCATGGAGCCCCCAGGAAAGGCTCTGAGGTGGAGGGGCAGGGTGGTGGCAGAGCAGCAGGGAAGGAGTGGGTGCGACACAGGGTACTTGAGACCCCTGGGCTTAGCAGGAGGTACTGGGAGTCAGGGTGACATGTCTAGTCTTTGTTGTGAGAGCACAGGAAGGAAGAACAATCATTAGAGACAAGGGGTCACCTTTACACTGAGAGGGGACCACCTTGTTTCCTGTGTGGAGAAAATATTACATGTGGCAAGCTGAAAGATGGAGACCCCAGTCGGGGCTCTGTGGAGCGAGAGGTGGGGGAGCAGGCTCGAGGGGTACAGTGGTGAAGGAGGTAGGGGAACTGGAAGTAGTGCAAAGCTCGACTTGGCGGATGGGCGAGTCCTCGGAGGAGAGGCTGAGAGGGTCAAAGTGACACTGGGGCTTGGGGTGGCAGTTTTTCCTGAGGTGGAGAGACAGGACGGGGAGCAGGTTTGAATGGGGCGACAGCGTAAGCAATCCATTTCAGACACATCGAGTTCAAAGTACCAAAGACAGCAAAATGGAGAGGCACATAGCAGGTAGACACGTGAGTTTGCAGCTAAAAATAGATCTGAGTTGATGATACAGCAAGAATTATAGTCACCACTTTTATTAGATGGAGCCCAGTGCATTGCCCTCATTCTAGCCTGCGTAGCTCACGAGGGGGCGCTACGCCTAAAACTTTCCACCTCTAGACCATCTTCCTCCCTTTCTGTGACCTTCACAATTTATCTCTCTGGCCTTTCTGTGCACCCCTCTCCTCCACATTAAATGGTGATGTTGCGTCTGCTTCAGCCTCGCCAGGAGCACATGTTTGAGGATCCATTAAGCTGAAAATAAAACATGTGGGCCTCTTTGGAAATAAGAACTATGTTAAAACAAGGAATTATTATAGTTGTGCATAAGCCAATGAAAAGCAGAAATACAGCCCCAAGGCTCAGTATTGATCTTGGTCCCGGGTGCTTCTTGCAGGCGAATAAATCTGACATTCCCCCCCAGAGCGCCAGCTGAGTGGATGGCAGGTCTCCAGCTTGCAGTCTCCCTACCCCACTCCAAGGTTATGTCCTTCCTTGGCTCAGGCTGGCTCCAGCGCCCCCACCCCTGCACGGGCCTTGCTGGCTGCCCTTCCTATCCTCACTGGTTACAGGGAAGTTTCCAGGTGTCAGGTTGGAGTGTGGCCAAGAGCGATGCCCTCTGATTAAAGTGGGGACAGGTCCTCCCTGGAAAGGGAGATTGGCTCTGAGAACAATAGGTTTGCGGGGGGAGGAAATGCTGTAGACAGGGTTTTCAAACTTTAGGATGCTCTAAGGGCTTTTCTTCATTCATTCATTCATTCATTCATTCATTCATTTATTGGATAAATATTTATTGAGTTCCCACTAACTGTCAGGTTCTGAGGTAAGTCTAGGGATACAGGAGAGAAACAGACAATATGTTTGTTCTCTTGGAGTTAAGACTGGAATCGAGGAAGGGAGAGACACTAAACAGAGGAGCTCAGGTGAGGACTCGCTTGGTCTGTTTGCAGAAGCATGAGGAGGAATGTGGCTAGAATCTGGGCAATAAAGGGCAGGGGGAGGGCCAGAGGGTACAGGGCTTAATCAGCCATGGGAAGGAGATTGGTGTCATGGAAAGCTTTTATGTAAGGTGGTGATTCAGCTTCAAAATGATTGCTCTGAGCCAGGTGTGGTGGCACACACCTGTAATCCTAGTACTTGGGAGGCTAAGACTTGGGAGGATCACAGGTTTGAGGACAGTTTCAGCAAGTAGAGAGACTCTCAGAAACCTAGCAGCAAGACCATGCTTCAAAACAAAATATAAAAAGGGCTGGGGGTGTAGCTCAGAGGTAGAATGCCCCTGGGTTCAATCCCCAGTACAAAAAAAAAAAAAGATTGCTTTGACCCTTGAGTGGATAACAGGCCACAGGGGAAAGGAAAGAATCAAGAAAAGTCATAAGGAATCGATGGCAGTCCTCTGGGTAAGAAGGCATGGCCAGTGGACTGGGTGGTGGCTGTGGAGGCGGTGTGAAGTACATGTGTTTTGGGGCGTCTGGAGGTGGGGACCAGCTTGCTGAGGCTCAGGAAATGAGGGGTGAGAAAATGGAGGAACTGGAGAGGATCCACATGCTCCTGGCTTCAGCAGTCATGTGATGGTGGATGGGGGTGTTTACTGCAGAGCGCAGGTTCGAAGGGAAGTCCTGGTAAAGTCTGACATACCGGGGGCACCCCAAGGAGGTGTCGAGCATGAAGCTGGATGTACAGGAGAAGGTACACAGAGGCGACCTAACTGAGGGAGACGGGAGGGGGAAGAGGGAAACACACTGATGCACACGATGTATGCACACAAACTTATCAGAGTCAATCACTATGCTGAGCACGGAAAGGAAGGAAGGGGGAGGGAATGGGGTGGGATGTGAGGGAGGGCTAAATGAGCGATGTGTGCACACATGCTTCTGCTACCCTGACACTTATCAAAATGTATAACAACAATGCACCAATACATGAAATGAAATTAAAAAAGTAAAATTAGAAAAAAAGAAATTAAGAATAAAACCCTATATCATAACAACAACAAAAAAAGAAGTTACACAGACGCCTGTGGGCTGGGATTGCACCGGAGATGCTCAGCACAGGACGAGATGGGGCGTGGGCACCTAGGGAAGGGCTCAGCTGGTCAGAGCAGAAGGCCCAGCCTGCAGCCCAAGCAGCTCGGCCGCAGGTACTTGAGTGACCAGTGGGGCAGGAACCCGGGAGGGACAGTTCACAGGAGCCCACGGAGACTGCTGAGAGGCGCACCAGGGGAGGCCCGAGGGGCGGCTCAGAGGAGGCTGCGGAGGTGACAAGCACTTCAGTTGGAGAAGCTGAAAGGCAGAGCAGAGGCACAGAGGAGTGAACTGCAGGTGACAGGGCGAAATGACATCTGGGGTCTAGTCTTTGGGGAAGTCTTGCTGCCAAATTGGGCAGAGAAGAGGGGAAGCATTGCTTGCCTGGGTTTCTACAAGTGTAAGAAACATTCTTCCCATCATTTCTAAGTCTCTCTCTCCCCTCTGATACCCCCAGGACATGACATTGGTACCTAAAACATTCCCACGATCAAGAAAACCTGGAAGCGTGCGGTTCCCAGTATGATAGCTGTGACTCCACTGCTCCCCTCCCTCTCAGGAAAACGAGCAGAATGCACATCGGAGTAATGTTGACATAACCATGGCTCCACCAATGGCTTCTAGAAAAAATCCCGATCCAGGTGTGGGGGTACACTCTGTAATCCCCGTACTTGGGAAGCTGAGACAGGAGGATTGCAGGTTTGAGATCAGCTACAGTGACTTAGTGAGGTCTTCAGCAACTTAGCGAGACCCTGTTTCAAAATTAAAAATAAAACACCCCTGGGATCAATCCCCAGTATCACAATAAATAAATAAATAAGTAAATAAATAAATAAATAGAAAAAAGAAAAATCATAATCCAACTTCTGCATATCAAACCATTAAACACTACCAAATTTTTGCAATACAATCCACAACTGACTACATCGCATGTTGTGGCGTATTGGTTGAGAAGTACGGTGCAGACATGATGTACATACACAAACCTATAAGACTCAGTCACTATCCGGAGCATGAAAGGGAGGAAAGGGGGAGGGAGTAAGGTGGGATTGGAGAGAGGGCTAAATGTGCAATGTGTGCATGTATGATGTTCATACCCTGACATATATCAAAATGTATAATTACAATGCACCAATAAATGAACATAAAAAAAGAAGTACAGTGCAGACTTGACTCATTCATTCATTCATTCACTCATTCATCATATATTGTTTGAGCACTTGCTAAGTAGCAGGGGCTTATGCCCTGAGCACTGGGGAGTGGCCATGAGCAGGGCAGCCTCCGCCCTCACAGAGCCCCAGCCCATGGGAGGACAGACATGGAGTAAGTGGCTCCGGTGCAGTGAGCCTGCAATGGAGAAGTGCTACGTTCTCAAGATTGTGTCCGGGGTCCTGGGCTCTTCTGCGGGCCATCAAGGGCCTCTGAACAAGTGAGGACGGGTATATCAATGATACTCAAGTTGGGGTGGACACTGGCTCCGGCAGAGGGAAATGCCTGGTGCTGGAGGGAGCCCATCTCCACTGGAATCTGGACCCAAGGCCAGCCTGTCCCAGAAGTCAGGTGGGAGTGGGGTGAGAGGCAGCTGAGAGGTGGGCAGGGGCTAGATGTGCAGGGCCTGGGACTACAGCCAGGAGTCTGGTCTGTCTCAGGAAAGCATCGTGACGCATTCTGAGCTTGTGTTGTGGGGTGTGCAACAGTGTGGTCAGACTTGTTCTAAAGGTGCCCTGGGGATCAGGCTGGGGTACAGAGAAGGTGGCAAGTGAGTGTCACTTGCTCTCAGACAAGGGAAGGCCTAAGTTCCTTCCAGCCCTATTTAATCAAACATGGCTGAGCCCTTGGGAAGGGGTCAGGGGTGGGGGCAAGGCCAGCTTCCTGCTTCTCTGTGTGCTGTTCCTAAAGCCTGGTCCAGTTCTCCTCTTTCCCTTCCCTCTGATCTAGGAAAACCCAGCATGCTAGTGCTGGGGCCAGTCCTCAAGCAGCCAGCACAGAAGGGGATACCCAGGGATACCCACAGTGTTAATGTGGGAACAAGGATGTAGAAAGGACAGAAATGAAGGCTGGGGCCACCCTGGAGGGCCACCAGCAGTGGGCATCGCACAGTCATGGAGAGCAGAGATACAGCCGGTGCATGATCTGGCACAAAGAGGCCAGAGATTCACTCAAACTCTGTGGCACATACAAACCACGGGGAGCTCATTAAAAGCGCGCACTCTTGAGGCCCTCTTAGGGCACGTTGACTCAGTAAATTGGGGGACCTGAACCAGGAAGCCCCATTTATTTTGCACTGGGGATAAATCCAGGGGTATTCTATCTCCAAACCATATCCCCAGCCCTATTTTATTTTTAATTTTGAAACAAGGCCTCGCTAGGTTGCTAAGGCCAGCCAGTCTTGACCCAGCAATTCTCCTGCCTCAGCCTCCCAAGTACTGGCATGTATCACAGGCGTGAGCCCCCATATCCAGCCAGAATCCCCAGTTTTAAGAAGCTCTCTTTCCACTAAGGTAATTCTTGGCCAGCTGACCCGACGACCCCCCCCCCGCCCCCTGCAAATGCCTCAACGCCGGCTTCTAGGCCTTCTATTAATTATGAGCCCCCTCCACTGTCTTGGCCCAGCCTGGTCTGACAAGGATGTCAGCCTAGCATGGAGATGTGCACCACCTCCCTCCCGGCTCCTGCGTCTGGGCTGTCCGGCGGGCCGCAGCGCAGCGCGGCGCAGCGCGGCCGCCAGGGGGCGCCAGAGGCCTCGGCTCGTGCGCTCGGGCTCCTCCGCCCGCGGACGCCGCGCCCGACCGGGGAGCGAGCCGAGCCGAGCCGAGCCAGAGCGCTGCGGGCTCACAAAGCGGCCGGACGCGCAGCGGCGGCGGCGGCGGCGGAGGTTGCAGGCGCGCGGGGGAGCGAGCCGGCGATCAGCCTTCTGGGCGACCGCGCCACAGGAGCTCGAGCAACTCAGACGCGGGGACCCGGGCCGGGCCCCAAGGTACGTGCCCCGCAGAACCCCGCGCCCCAACTTGGCGTAGTTGGGACCTCCGGGCGGCCCCCCAGGGGCGGGCAGGGTCAGGGCCCGGGGCATCTCCGCGCGCCCGAGCCGCGGGCGGGCGAGGCTTGCCTTCTCTTAGGTGGGGAGGGGGACCCCAGGTCGCGACCCCCCCACATTTTGCGGGAGCCTGGGCTGCTGCTCGGAGCCCTCCCTGCTCATCCCTTCCCTGCCCCAAAGCGGTGGCGCCGTCCGTGGGAGTGCGGCTGGCCGATCGGGGGCTCCGGGCTTTGGGGAGGGCAGTGGGGCGCACGGAGAACAGGTGCGAGGGGTCCCCTGTAGTTTGGCAGCAGCCCCTAATTTGCAGCCCAGCCTCCGCATTTGTAGCTGAGTCCGGGTGCGTGAGAGGTCCTCGGGTGTCTAGACCCGCGGCGAGCGCCCCGGGTGTGGGGGATCCAGCCGGGGCCCCGCGTTGAGCCCCTCGGCGCACGGCGGGCGGGTCGGGCTCACGGCCGCGCTCTGCCCCGCAGATGCCGGCGATCGCGGTGCTCGCTGCGGCCGCCGCGGCGTGCTGCTTCCTCCAGGTCGAGAGCCGGCACCTGGACGCGCTCGCCCGCGGCGCGGGCCTCGACCGCGGCAATTTCCTAGACAATGACCAGTGGCTGACGACCGTCTCCCAGTACGACCGGGACAAGTACTGGAACCGATTCCGAGACGTGAGTACCGCCGCCGCCCGGCCCTGGGGGCGGGGGAGGGCAGAGTGTGCAGGGGTGGGGGGCACTGTTGGTAAGGTGTGTAAGTGGGGGGCAGGGGCAGACCTCCCACGATTCTTGCCTGAGATGAACTTTAAAGAGAACTTTGAAGGCTTGATGCTCTTGCCTGTTACCTGTTGTACAGGTGTGTGTGTGTGTGTGTGTGTGTGTGTGTGTGTAGGATTGGGGAAGGTGACTGTAATAAAATACCCCCCCCACCCCCCAGCAACTGAGGAGACAGAGGCTCCCTAGCTTGAGTCCTGACCACAGTCATTGCGACCTGGACCTTCTCTAGGGTGTGTGGGAAGAATCTTTGCTGGAGAGGTTGGGTTTGGGGGTGAACTCAGCTCATCTATTAGGGAGCCAGGCTGTGGTGAGAGGAGGGGGGCTGTCGTAGTAGCAGTGGGCTTGATAAAACACCCGGGAGGGCCATGAGGTTTTGACCCTTGGAGTCTTTATGGGAAGGGAAAAGGGAGCAGGTGGCCCATGGATGGAGTTGGGGCAGGGAGCCTTGGGAGGGGAGAAACTTATTCCTGGACCCAGAGCTGCCTGTGCTTCCCATTTCTGCCCCGGGGCTGGCTGCCTCATCCCAGGTGTGCCCCAGAAGATGTGGGGGCAAGAGGCACCTGGTGACATCTTTCCAGCAGATGGCATCCCTTCTGTGCAGTGGGAGTGTCTGCCAGCTCCTTTAAAGGCTGCCCCAGGTGGCTGGGGCCATGCCCTTCAAGGGAACTTGGAAGAGTGACATTTTATTGTACTTAACGTTAGGAATTCCTGTCCCTGGGATATCTTAACTGTTGTAAAAATGTCCAAGGCTTAACAACAAATAAAAGAAGTTTTCATGCACAGACACATTGCTATTTTGTTTCTGGAGCAGTTGTAGCTGTTAAACTAATATTTACTAATATTTTCAGCGGGAATTTTTTTTTTAAACCATTTGATCCATACGATAGAGCCTTGTGTTGTCACAGGGTACGGATTTTAGGTTCTTTGAGGTGGGAGGTGAGTGGGAGGCATTCACTCATCTCAGCCACCCCATAGTCCCCTTCTCAGTATCCCAGCCTTTGCAGGGAGAAAGTCGGGGGCCGAAGGAAGCCAGTGTCATCTTGTGCTTTCTAAAGAGCGCCCTCTCCAGGTTGTCCCCTTCCAGAGGAGCAGATGCACCCATAGTCTCCAATGGAGACTCACCTCTCTCTCTCTCTCTCTCTCTCTCTCCTCTCCTCTCTCTCTCTCCTCTCTCTCTCTCCTCTCTCTCTTCCCTGCCATCAATCGTGGGCTGCTTCTTCCAGAAAGGGGCCTTCAAACACTTTCAGTGAACTCCCACAATTATTTGGGACCTTACTCTTGCAGTAGGTATGCCCCCTGCACCCCTTCCCTACCCCACTGAGGTTCCTGCCTCACCTCTCCACATCCCTGGCCTGCTCTGTTAACCATCCTTGATCCCATTTCTGCTCAGATCTGATGAGCCCTGCATCGACTAACTTTCCTTGTGGCTGAAAAAAGATGCCCAAACCATGAAGCTTTGGTTCACAGACTCAGCTAGGGTAGAAATCATTTTTTTTTCTTTTTAAATGTCATTTTTAGATAGAATTGATGAACATGGCTGATGCTAAACTCTGCTAGAGATGGGTGAAGTGGGCCAGGCGTAGAGGGTGAAGGGCCACTTTTGCAGGGGCCTTGAGATTCTTGTTGCAGCAGTGGTGAAATTGAAAACACCTGGGCTTGCTGAGTCTTTGGATCGTGGAAATGTCTGCATGCTTTCATGCCCACTCAGGTTTTTATTCTCAGTGTATCATAAGTATGATATTCTTAGCTTTAACTTTTTAAAAATTGGGCTTCTTTTCATTTATTATCTTTCTTACGGGTGACACTGACAATTTTTATCCTTGGATCAGTGTTTTTTCCTAACGTGATTGATGTTGAAGCCCACCTGGGATGCTTGCTAAATTATAGCACCCAGGCTCCTCTCCTGGAGCTTCTGACTCCTTATTTCTGGAGTGAGTGCTGGCACCCATATTTTAAACAAATGTACGAGGTAATTCTTAGGATGTTTAGGAAATACTGCCTTAGATATTGTAAAAAAAAAAAAGTCCAAGGCTTAACAACAAAAAGAGAAAAGCTTTTATGTTCAAATGAATTGCTTTTTGTTTCTGGAGCAGTCTTAGGTATTAAACTAATATTTTTAGCAGCACATAGTTTGTAAAAATGATAATTTCATCCAGTGTACCATTAAAACATCTAAAGTTGTTAAATCTCAAACATCATCAATCATCAACCATTTTTATGCCTCATGGAGTCTTTGGATATCAGTGGTGGCTCAGACATAATTTAATGCCATTAACCTCTTTAAAATATTGCAAAATTCAGACCAGATGCTCTTTTAAGGCAAGTCTCAGTGTCTTCATTTGGGTCATTTACTGGGAATAACCACAAAGCCTAGGTCCTCTGGGACCGGGGAGTAAAAGATTGCTTTCTATGGAAACCAGCTACTGAGAGGACAGTAGATGAAGTCCCAGTGAGTGTTGAAGTTGCTCAGCAAGCTGTATCTTTTTCACTGAGCCTGGCCTTGGTTGAGGTCGACAAAGCCCCGATTCTTTGCCATCCCCCCCCCACCACAAAGCTTCTGATAACTTTGAAAGGCTGTGTCCTGAGATTACTGTTATGATGCTTGTCATTTTTTGAAACTCACTGTGTGAGAAACTTCTTGTGTTACACCCAAGCTCTTGCTTTGGTAGACTTGGGGAAAGAGATTTTGATATTCTTTTGAACTTGGCAAGCTGAAAGCTAAAGGGCTCTTTTCAGAGAGATAATAGCGCTCATTGGCGCTTGTCGCTGGGCCAACTTTGGAATGGATACGATGGTGAGATGTACTCCGCGTTCCCTTGACTCTTGGGTGTGCCGTGACGTCACCAGAGATGACTTAGCAGCCTCTGCTTATTGCTTTGAAGTGTGTCCTATCACTCCAGGCACACACATATTCACGGTCTCCTTTTCTAGAAATAAAACCTTCAGAACTACTTCATGGCTTGTTGCCTGGAATTAAGGATCCAGGAGAAATAGAACAGCATTCAGATGACTGCTCCTAAATGCATTTGTGGTCTGTTTGTTTGGTCATTATTCTTTTATAAAGACTAGCAATTGGTATGTTTTGGCCAGAGGGAGGCCTGGACTTTTGCACAAATATAAAGAAGGAGGAGGTGCAGAAGACAAATGTTTGTATTAAGTTGTATCACAACTTCTCATCTCTAGCTGTCATACATTTAACTCCTCTGTGGCTTGAGTTTGAGATGTCAAAGTGCCACAGATCTGATTTGACTTTGGTTTTCCTGACCATTACTCTAAGGAAAATAATCTTTGTTCATTCTTATATTCATTTGTCCGTTCATTCATTCCAACAAATATTTGACTGCCTACATCATGTGTAAGGTACTGGACAAAGGTGAATGGGATTAATAAGTATAATCTCATCTCATGTGACCTCTCATCTGCGTTTATGCTATCACACATTTATTTTTTGTTCCATTTTAAAAATAAGGTTTTTCTTATAAAGATAATAATACTGGTTGTAATTAAAATATTAAAACATTGCAGAAATAGATAAGAGCTAACATTTATGGAATACTTAGTGTGCCAGGCATTAAGGTACTTCCTGTACATTATTTAATGTTCATAACAATTCTATGAAGGAAATGCCTTTGTCCTTTCCTATTTACTGGGAGGTTTAAGTCTCTTGGCCACAATTCCAGAGCTGGGATGTGGAGGAGCCTGGTCCCTGCAGCCAATCAGAGGCCGGGTGGGTTTGGGTGTGAGCCTCCATGCATATCACATTGGAAATCTTCCTGCTTAATCCGGAGGGAAATTAGCAGAGAACCTTTGGTTGAGACAGTGTGGAGTGGGAAGCCAGGTGGACACAGCTTAATGTGGAAATCATGTCAGGCCTTATCTGCTCCTAATAATGAGCTTCTGATTTGATTAATATTGTTGCTTACACTAAACATGACATTTCTTTTTCTTTTACACACATGAAACTAGCTTTGACATTTAGCTCCAGGCTAATTACCTTTAGCAGGCCCAAAGAATCAGAAGTATTGCCTTGGCTGGCATTTATCTTACTCTGGAATGACCTGGGTTTGTAATTCTAATGAGAGCACAGGGACCAGCCCGCCTTCTTTTTCCTTCCAGCATATACTCTGTGGAATTTGGTGGTCTCTGTAGCAGAACTGGGATGGCAGCAAGCTTATCATCTGCTCATTTGATCTTAGCATCTCGGCTATAATGAGTTTCAAGGGCAAGTAGAGCTGGCTCAGTTGGTGGGGCTGGTGACAAGAGAGGTGGTATGGCTTAGTGGATCAGTCATTAATCTGTCACCGCAGAAACTCAGCTTGTAATGGAGAGTAGCAGAAAATCATTTTGCTTAAACAGGTTCAAGGAGACTTAAATGAGTCTGTGATCCTGCCTCTCTTTAATGAACCCACTATCTTAAATCCCTCGCACCAGATGACCACTGATCGAAATAATTATTTCACAGGGAGCATCATAGAAGGTTAATAGGCCCGAGAGCATTTCTGTTTTGTCTGTCCTCTTTTCAGTTTGTCCTTGCGAGAGAAAAGCTAGGCCTTGCCTGGTAGGCGCTGTAGAGCTTCTTGCCCCAGGCGACCTTCCCAGGCGGAGCTCCCTGCCTCTCAGGGGTCTCCTCATCCCTGCCTCACAGGACTTCAGCTGAACTCCATTGCTAGGATAAGTACTCTCCTATTTGCTGATGAGGCTATTTTCAAAACCAAGAAGTAGCTCCAAATGGATAATTGGACCTATAATATTCCCCTAGAGGAATGGGACCTAATCATTAGCTCCACTATTTTATCTTGTTTGAGGAGACAGAGTAATATTAGCAATTAAATATTTTATAATACATCATTTCTTATTTATTTACTCAATATAATGCATTTCAAACCAAACACACTCAGTATCTAAACTCGGACATATTCAGGATAACTCATTTTACCTTTCCTATGGTGACATGAGTTATCCTGTATACTCCTTGGGAAATTTCTCAGCTCCAAGTTCATGCTTGATCTGAAAATTACAAACAAAAGAAATTTCCTATAAGAGACGAAATAATTTGCCCAAGGTTAAAGCATTTTTCACCACATTTCATCCAGTATAAGATGCCACCAAATACAGGATGCACCATTTTTATGCACTACTAACAAAGAAGATGACCCAGGATGAAGAGTTTAATAGACACCTGAGGAAAGATAGGACTGTGGAGGTCTGCACCCTCAGTGTGAAGGCAAGCCAGAAATAAACCCACCATGAAGGAAGGGGACACAGGGAGGCAACCTTCCTGTCTCCACCTGGATATTGGTTGATGGAGAGAAAAGACATTCCCTGAAGCCATCAAACAGGCTGGCTCTCTTGCAGGTTTTGGTCTAAATGCACACTACCATTCCAGTCCCCACAAACCTTACACAGTTAATTTAAAGCAGTCTCTGGTTGTTTAATCTCTCTGAGCCTCTGACTCCTTATCTGTTAAATGGGGATAATAGTATTCTTTTGTTGAGGACTCTGGCTTATAAGTGACTGAGATCTAGTCCACGCTGGCTTAAATGGAAGGGAAGACTTACTGCATAACTGAAAATTCTACTGATAAACTGTGGCTTTATGTAAGGGTACACTCAGGGGCTCAAGTTAACCTCATAGGACTTGGGGTTTGCCTGTGTCTGTCTCTCTCTCTCTTGCCCCCAAACTTTGGGCTTTATTTCCCTTTTATGTTTCTATTTTTCTCGGGCTGATTAGTTTCATAGAGTGGCATGATGACTATAAATTTACATCATCATACAGTTTTTGTCTCAACAGCCTCAATGAAAGTTCCAGAATTGAGACTTGTCAGTTTTACCTGTGTTATGTACCCACCCCCCAGTCATCACTTCTGCTAAGTTGATAGAATATGCTGATCGTCTAGGGCTGGGTTGCATGCCCAGGGCTGGGGCTGGGGCTGGGGCTGGGGCTGGGGCTGGGGCCAGGCACTAAGTGGCAGAGGGAGCTCCATTGGGTCCCCTGCTTTGAGGTAGAAGGGCAATTTCTTAAGGGGAAATGGATGCTGTGTGGTCAAATGTCAATAGAGGTCCTTTGTGGTGACACCTCACAGGGTTGGCATGAAGAGTCAATTATTTAATGCAGTGTCAGGCTTAATTACTGCGCAGTAAGTCAAGGCTGTTATTTTTATTAATATTAATACTTGTAGCACTTTTGTGCATTCTTCTTCAATTTATATTTGTGTATGCCCATATTTTAACTCCTTTAATAGTTGGATGCTTCCTCAAGAGCCTAACTCTTTTGCCTTGCACGCAGCAGGTGGTCAGTAAGCATTTTGTCGTCTTGAATTGCATCCTAAGCATGCCTCTTGGATGAATACCTGGGGAAGGAGAGTCTTTAGGAGCATAATAGGCAGGCAGTCTTTGATAGGTGGAATTATAGGTGTCACACACATTAAAATTTTTTTGATCTAGCCCTGTCTCTAAGCCAAGACCTCACAACTTTTATAATTCCTTTCAGGATGCACTGGTATATATAGCTTGCTTGCTGTCTCCAGACCTTTACTATAGTGCCCAGTACCGGAAGCTGCTCAGGGAATGTTCGAATGAATTGTAACGAATGAGTGCAATCTCCCAGATCAGAACTTTCCACACGCTCCCTGCACAGGGCTCACCTCAGTGAGTCATGCTAGCTTTGAACATGCGTGTGTCATTATAGCAGTAATTGACAGTGACGGTGGATACCAACACATGGGGTGTCGTTGAGAGGCAGGGGAACTGAATAACTCCCTCATAACTGATCACTCCCTCATAACTGATAACTCCCTCATAACTTAGGCACAGTCTGAACCCGTGCAGTGCTCTTTGAGGCTGAGCAGTGTCGTGGTTAAGGGCCCACTTTTAACCAGATTTCACAGTTCAGTCTTGCCAAAGTCATTTTTATCATTCCCGGTATGCTGATGAGGAAACTGACATTCTAGTTAATTTTACCAAGTAAATTTTACTTAGTAAATTGGTTAATGCAGTGTCAGGCTTAATAAATAATTAAGCCTGACATAATAAAAATATATAATATTTTAAGATTAAAATTAAAATTCCTTTTATATAATAAAAATATATAATAAAAATAAATAAACAGGTAGAGACTGTTATTTTTATTAATATTCAAATAGGCTTAATAAATGCTCAATAAGTAGAAGTTGTTATTTTTATTAATATTAACTCCTAGAGCATTTTTATGCATTATTTTTCAATTTGTAGTTGTGTATACGTATATTTTACTTTATTTTTTTATTTTAATTTTTTTGTGGTACTGGAGATTGAACCCAGGGGCATTCTACCTCCAAGCTACACCCCAGCCCTATTTTTTATTCTTTATTTTGAAACAGGGTCTCACTAAGTTGCAGAGGCCTCACTAAGTAGCTGAGGCTGGCTGTGAACCCAGATCCTCTGGTCTCAGCCTCCCAAGTACTGGGATTACAAGCATGCGCCACCACGCCCGGCTTATTTTATTTTTTGTACTGGGGATTGAATACGGACATTCTACCTCTGAGCTATACTCTCAGCCCTTTTTATTTAATTTTGAAACAGGGTCTTGCTAAATTGCTGAGGCTGGCCGGAAACTTGCGATCCTATTGTCTCAGTCTCCAAAATACAGGGATTACATGCGTGTGCCACTGTGGCCAGCTATACCTATATTTTAACTTCTTTAATAGTTGGATGCTTCTTGAAATAAGAACTTAATCTTTGGTTAGTCTAGTCTTTTACTAGAGTGTCTGTTTCCTCATTCACATCCCTGGAAAACTGACTCTGTGGGGTTTGGGGAAGCACTGAGTAAACATATGGTACAAAGTAGATGCTCATGATCATTGAGTGGCTGCGATCCCTGCTTTTTTCTTCCTTCCTTACCTCCCTTTTCCCTTTCCTTTCCTTTTCCTTCCCCTTCCTTCCTTCCTTCCTTCCTTCCTTCTTTCCTTCCTTCCTTCCTTCTTTCCTTCCTTCCTTCCTTCTTTCCTTCCTTCCATTCTTCTTTCCTTCCTTCCTTCTTTCTTCCTTTCCTTTCCTTTCTTTTTCTTTTTCTTTTTCTTTTTCTTTTTCTTTTTCTTTTTCTTTTTCTTTTTCTTTTTCTTTCTCCTTGTACTGGAGATTGAACTCAGGGGCTTTCTATGTCCAAGCTACACCCCCAGTCGAATTTTATTTTTTGTTTTTTTTGAAACAGGGTCTTGCTGGGTAGCTGAGCACCTCGCTAAGCTGCTGAGGCTCAGTTCTCTCAGCTTCTGCCTCATGAGTGTGGGCTGCTGGCGTGCAGCCATTGATGCTGCTCTGTCTTGGAAACACGTTGGGAAATTGGTTCCATGATCCGTGAGCCTGTCTTCACTCCATTTGGTGCCAGTCTGGAAGGCTGTGTGAGATTCTGTGTGACCCATTCTCTGTTACTTTGCAGTTGTAGCTCCTGGTGCAGAAGACTTCCCTGTCACATTTCACATGACCCCTGGACTGCTCTTGAAACTGGTAACTCTCATCATGAAGTATATGGGAAGGGGTTTGTGCCCAGCTGTGCCCAAATCCTAGTTATGTGAAGGGTACTGAGCAGGGGCCTGTTACACCTACTAAGCCCTAATTGTTGTCACTTTTGATGCTGAAACTCTGGTCCAGTGTCCCTAGTCCATTGAAAGAGGGGAAAAACTTCATTGTCCTATAGAGTGGTCCTAGGCTGGTCTTATGGGCAGGAGGAAGATAGGACCCATTTTGAGGCAAATTGTCCAGCCAGCCTGTGTCCTCCTTCCCCAGCATCCTCTGTCATCAGACAGTTTGGTCCTGGTCCCGCATGATGTGGTCTTTGGGGCAGTGTCCACAGGGTCTAGCCATGCTTCTCATTGGCGTTCAGACATTCCCAGGGTCCAGGTTTGGCTTTAGAACCAACTGGAAAATGCCATAAGGATTGACCAGACTTTTGTTTTCTTCTCTCCAAAGACCCAACTCTTCATTTCCAGATCACTGCAGGCAGCCTGAGGGCCTGTAATTCACTCCAGCTGAAGTAGATTGGCTGCGCTTTAGGAAAACCCCAAAAATAACAAATAGTTCATGCAGGGCAAGGTGGTTTGTTGGTGTGAAAACATTCCTCACATACCAGCTACGCCAGGCCTCTGCTAGACGCTGGGTGCAGAAGATAGACAGGGTTCATATTGTCCTGGAGCTTATGGTCTGGTGTGGTAGACTGATACACAGTCACAGAACAGTTACCTAGGAGCAGGTGAGGAACGCTAGGGTGGAGGCACAGTTGCTCTGAGAGAGATCCTGAGGAGGAGGAGGAGCTAGCTTGTGTGTTGGCCATGGACATCCTCCCTGGAAAAGGTGTTGAAGAGGCTGAGCCCTGCAGGATGACAGAGTGAGTCAGGTCAGGAGAGGAGGTGTGTGCCAGGCAGTGGGACAGCAGGGCTGGAGGTGCGGACATGGGGAAGCCCTAAGGCATTTCCATCAGACACATTTGCCCAAGGATTCCCTCAGGCAGTGAGCGCCCTCTGCTTCACACACTTTCAATGTGATGCACATTCTGGGGGCAGGGGAATGAGTCAGCTGTGGAATGTGCGGTGCAGATGGCCTCAGTACTTGGAGGCATGGCCCGTTCTTTTCTCCCCTCTTTGTGGCTCTGAGTGCTGTTTTCTGCAGCCTTCTCTGTTGTGTGCACATTGCTGTCCCTGCCCCCCTTTCCTCCAGAATACTTCCTCCTACTCTAGTGTCTTTGGTCAAGGAGTTTTTCCTTACCTGTGTGATCCAGTGTCCTGGGTTTTAGAGCTCTAACAATTCCCCCTGCTGTGGAGAATAAGGACCCCATAGAGTCAGTCCTTTGGACAGTGATGATTTGTGAAGTCCATGGGGCTGCTCTTTGCTTTATCCTCCCCCCCCCCCACCATTGCTGAGAACTAACTGGGGGCCAGACTTTAAAGCTAAGAATGGAGAGTAAATGTTCCCGCCTTGGGAATCACAGGTCAGGGGAGAAACAGCCGTACCATAGTTGCTGTGTTGCCCATAGAGAGTCCTGCG
>PVJS01016317.1:17242-37741 GCA_004027185.1 Glis glis
CCCAGATCCTCCAGTCTCCGCCTCCCAAAGTACTGGGATTACAAGCATGCGCCACCACGCCCGGCTTACTTTTCTTATTTATTTATTTATTTATTTATTTATTTATTTTTGCAGTACTGGGGATTGAACCCAGGGGCATTCTACCTCTGAGATACACCCCCAGCCCTATTTTTTTTATTCTTTATTTTGAGACAGGGTCTCACTAAGTTGCGGAGGGCCTCACTAAGTGGCTAAGGCTGGCTGTGAACCCGGATCCTCCAGTCTCAGCCTCCCAAGTACTGGGATTACAAGCCTGCGCCACCACACCTGGCTGATTGGGTTACTTTTGTTATGGTTCTGTGAAAACACATCCCTGAGGAGGCCCTCTCTCATTTGATGCTTGAAAATGAACTTAAAAAATATTTTTGCAATGGGAAAGACAAGGAGGACACATTATACAACTATTTGTAATAGTTTTCAGATTCTTCCTGTGTGATCCCCGACATGTTACACTATGTTGAGCACTGTCAACACTCCCCAGCACGGTTGTGTGGGAGCTGAGCAGGCGTTTATGCAGTCTTTAGGTGTCTGTGCTTTGAGCAGGAAAGCAGAACCCACTGCAGGTGTCCCAGAAAATCCTGGCACAAATAAAATACAAAGAAAACGAATATGCAGAGAGCAGCAGCGGCCTCCTTTCTATTTCAGCTGCACCCTTTCTATCCCACCATGTTAGATGGGATCACTTTAATTTGTTCCTGAGAGAGGCTGGGCAAAACTGGAAGTGCCCAGAGGGATATTCTAGAGCAGCATTCTCAGACTTAGGTCTTGATAGTCTTATAAAGTCACTGACAGGGCTTGTTTCAAATGCATATTTCTGCCTGCTGGTCTAGAGCACAGCTGCCAGTAGGTCAGGAGTGACATTGAGGAACCTGCATTTTATTTTATTTATTTTTTTGTGGTACTGGGGATTGAACCCAGGGGTGTTCCACCTCTGCGCTACACCCCCGGCCCTATTTTTTATACTTTATTTTGAAACCGGCTCTCACGAAGTTGCGGAGGGCCTCACTAGGAAGAGAGAGACAGGGAGAGAGAGAGCTGAGGCCGGCGGAGAACCCGGATCCTCCAGTCTCCGCCTCCCAAAGTACTGGGATTACAAGCATGCGCCACCATGCCCAGCTGAGGAACTTGCATTTTAAATAAGCAATCCACATGATGCTGAAGCAGGGAGTTATCAGACTGCGTTTTGAGAAAAATCCTCGAGAATTATATGTTCATCCTCTAAAGCCAACAGCATTAGCTCCAGAAAGTAATAAAATTTTAGACAAAATGAACATTTTATTTTGAAGACTTGCAATAAATTAAAATGAGTGCAGTATTTTCCCCTTTTGCCAATGGAGCCACCATCGACATCGGTAGAAAAGCCTTGTTTTCCAGTGTGTATCTGCATGGTCTCAGCAACAGCATTGTGGGGAGGTTTCCCTGGAGTGGAATGTCATTTGACCTTTGGCTGGCTCCTAGGGCAGAGGGATGCTTGCATACATGAGTGTAGTGACACCAATATGAGGCTTTCTATATGATACAGTCTCAGGGGACCAGTTCAGCAAATCTTCCTCTCTCCAGAGGGCCTGCCTAATTCCAGTCGACTCTGGCCTGACTTTGCATCTTCTCTAACAGAATTGATGTTTTCTGCATAGATGAACTGAAGGAAATTGACTCTGACATTGGCTTTAGTTTATAGTGAAAATGGTATTGAAACTGAAGTGGTCTTAAGGGCATGTAATGGACGAGGAATGGTGGATTTAATGAAGACTGTTTACTCTTCTAGGAAGTGTGCCCTGGGGCACAGAGATGTGGATTCAGCCCTGGGAAGGACAGAGAAGGCCTGAGGGATACGGGCTGCACAGTGACATTACTTGCTACTCTGTTCTTGTGTAGTAAATTGTTTTGTTTGCTTGGCCAGATTATTTTGGACAGATCAGAGGACATCAGAAACAGAGACTCATCAAAGTTTAGAAAATTTATCATCAACAACAGTTGGTAGTATTAAAACAAGGGATCTGAAGCCCTTCCACTCCTTACTGAACAAACTGTGAAATTTTGCTTGACTCCATTTAGCCGAACTTCCTCTAATTAACAGTAAATTAATGGCACTTAAAGTTGATCACACTATTACCAAGAGGGAAGAGACAGTTAAGTCTATTGAAGAGATTTGTGTGCCACTCAGGGGTCTTTCCATTGCCCCACAACTAGTGGACATCTGGAGGGTTTCTGGGTCTGTATATGGTAACCGGGCATGGTGACACCATTGTGGCTTCGGCTATCTTGGTTGTTTTGTGTCCAGCACTTTCATTAGGGCCACGGCATTGCTTCTCATCAAAGCCAGCTAGCCTTGCTATGACTCGGGGGTCTGGTCTGTAACCTTTCACCAGCCCTCTGTTAGTGAATGAAGGTGAAAATGCCGCATACAGTAAAGATAATGTGATGCTCTGTTTCTGGTGTTTGAAAGATTGTGAGATTTCTATATGCCAGGGTTGGTGGTTTGAAAATTTCCTACCTCAAAAAGCCCTTTGCATATGCTTCTTTGAACCTTTTCTTTCATTTCTTTCCATGGTCATCCTGGACACTGGTAGAGTAGGGTTGGCTGGTTCGTTCATGTATCCACTCCACAGAGACTCGGTGGCCAGGCTTCCGTGTTTCAGGCGCTGTGCTGTACCCTTAAGGTACAGCAGGGGGAGAAACGAACATGATTCCTGTCTGAGGCAAAGTGAAGAAAAAGAGGTGTGCAGTGGTTGGGGAAACCGGTTGGAGGTTATTCTATAAAGAAAAAGTCTGCAAATGGTCCACTGCTGTCCCAGCAAGCTGGACGTCCTGAGACATGGCTCTTCTTGTGACGTGGGGCTGTAACTCTGGGAAGAGTCACTTTACCCTTTATCTCTGTATCTGTCTGGTCGCCTAGTCACTGCAGCTTACTTAGACTCTCACTGGCATACATGGATGACCTCTGCTATTTTGCCTGAGCCTAGGGACCCAAACACTGCTGACAGGATGGTGCCAGTCTATAGTATTGAGGTGCAGGTTTAGATGGGGCAGAGCTTGGTGTGTGCATAAATGGTGAAGTGTGGTGAGCTTAGCCTTGATAGGGCTCAGTCAAGGCCTGTGGTGATGGAGACATAATCACAGAAAAGATTCCTGTCCTCAGAAGCCCGGATTGCTGGGGAGGACATTTCATTGGAGTATACACAGACTGCCATACAACCAGCAAACAGATCAAGAGAAGGGATAACCTGAGCATCCAAGAAGTCCCTCTGGTGCTCCTCCAAGTCACCACCCATTCCCCCTGGCAGTAATGATGCTCCTGACGTCTAACACCACACATGAGTTTTGCCTGTTTTTAGACTTTCATAAATGTAATCATAGGATGTTCTTTTTATATCTGGCTTTTTGGTCAATATGTAATCTGTTCAGTATTACACATGGTTGTCCTTTGTTCATTCTCCTTGTGGTGTGACTAGTCCACAATGGATTTACCTGTTCTGTTGTCGAGGGACATTTAGAAAGATGCCAGGGTTTAGTTATCATGTAGTAGTATCCTCGTGAGCATGTCTTTTGGTGAACCTGTATTCTCAGGTACATTTCTAGGTGTAGAATCCATTGGATACCATACAAAAGATTGGCTTTAAGAGATGTGGTTGTAAAGATGTGGTTAGGCCAGGTAATCTCTGGCTACTAATGTGTGAAAGTTCATTGGTAGCAATATTTTTGCTTTACTCATTGAGAAATTAAAAAAATTAAACCCCAAAGCAAATGTATAATCTAAATCATATGCAAGTGAACCAAACTGTATCAAGGGGCTAGCAGTGTAGCTCAGTGACAGAGCAGTTGCCTAGCATGTACAAGGCTTTGGGCTTGATTCCTAGCACCCCAAAAGCAAAAACAAACAATGTATTGAGCATCAGCTATGTGTTAGGCGCTTGTCTAACCTTATGGAACTTTTGTTCTAGTTGTGGGGGTGGGGAGCAATACACAGTTAAAGATACAATAGTAGTTTAACGTGCTAGAGACAAAAATGAACCATGGTAAAGGGAGTACAGAAGGGATGCATTTATACTGTAACCATGGATTTTCCATTATTTTGATTTTACATCGCTCTTTTCCCAATTAAAATAAATAAATATTTTAAAAGAGAATTTAGAAGATGCAGCAAAAGAGAGATCACTTTCCTCCAATATGCAGGCACCGTTAACCCTTTTTCAGGCCATCCATTTACTTCGAGTAGACTTCTTAATGCCAAAGTCTTTGTTTTCATGGTCAATATCATGCTGTTTCTATGATCTGGTGCATTCTCTTTCTTCTTCCTTTAACAACCAGCATAAACATTTTAATATGGTACTCTTTTTATTTATTTATTTTTTTTGCGGTACCGGGGATTGAACCCAGGGGCGTTCTACCTCCGCACTACACTCCCAGCCCTATTTTTTATACTTTATTTTGAAACCGGGTCTCACGAAGTTGTGGAGGGCCTCACTAAGTAGAGAGAGAGAGATAGCCAGGCAGAGAGAGAGAGAGAGAGAGCGAGCTGAGGCTGGCCGCGAACCCGGATCCTCCGGTCTCCGCCTCCCAAAGTACTGAGATTACAAGCGTGCGCCACCACGCCCAGCTTAATATGGTACTCTTTTTAAATGACATTTTAATTTTATGTATTAGTCCAGTGAATGTATAAACTACAAGATACCAAACCAAAATATGCGATGATAGGAAATTGTTTCTATTTTCTCCTCATTTTAATATTTGTATGATCAATGTTTTGGGACACATGAATCTTCCTGAATTTAGAATTATTTCCTATTGATACATTCCCAGAAGTAGAAGTACTTGTTATACTGGCATGTGCAACTTAAAGGCCATTGGTGTGTGCTTCCATGCAGTACTGATTCCTCCCTCGGAGCTGTAGAATGTGTGCTTTACTGTACCCTGGCCAGCATTGGGTATTAGTGGGGTTTTTTGGTAAGGAAGAACGGGATATGTGTGCAGGCACTGATTCGGCACAGGTAAGCGGCATGGTCCTAGAGTCTTGAGGGTTGGGTTGTTTCTCTGATCCCTCTGTATTTTTCCAGGGAAACAGGTGTGAGAAGCCTTAGCTCACTTAGAGTTGGGAGTAGAACCTCTCATCCTTTCTTACATTTGTGCCCTAGCCTGATCTCCGAAGAGCCTGTTGAACTTGTTGTGATGCTATTAATGAATCCAAATCTTGCTTATAATTAGGAACAGATGTTCCAAGCCAGATTTTAGGTGAAATAGCTGCTGACGGATCCCCTGCCACAGGTGCAACCTATCGATGCTTTAATGCCCATATGGTAGAGGAGGGCTAGAGGAGATCATTAAAAACCTCGTCCATCCCCATCACAGCAGCGAAGTGGCTTATCTTGTGGAATACAGACGAGGCCTGGGTCCGTGGCTCAGTCTTCATATGAGTCCAAGACATCTGCCTGCTTTTCGTTAGTAAATATTTCCTCCCACACACTGCTCTCCCCTCTCCACAGGCCTGTCTGATGCACTCACCTCCGAGTAGGCAGGGAGTAGGCTTTCCCTGTCCCGTCACAGCATAATGGATGCAATGGGAAACACAACAGTGTTCTGGGTCTGGGTCAGCTCTTTGGGAATGCTCAGCAGGCCAAGAACAAGGATTCCCAGCTGGGGAAGAGCACATTTGGCCATGTCTGGGTGGGCGGGGAGGGTGTTCCTGGCAGCTACTGAGAAGAGGCCAGGGGTGTTGCTAAACATCCTACAATGCACAAGACAGCCTCCCCAAACAAATTGTCAATAGGATCAAGGTTGGGAAATGTCGGTCTAGAGGTAGGTTGCTCATTTTATAATTACTATTTTTTAGTGCGAAGTGTAGTCCAGATGTATGAAGTAGAGAATCGGGGCATATGACTAGCCACTCTTTCCTTTGTTCAGTTAAGAAATAAAAGTGCCAGAGCAGGGCATCATGGTGCATGCCTGTAATTCTAGTACTTGGGAGGCCGAGACGGGAGGATTGCAGGTTCGAGGACAGCCTTAGCGATTTAGTGAGACCCTCAGCAACTTAGCAAGACCTTGTTTCAAAATAAAAAAATAAAAAGGGCTGGGGGTGTAGCTCGGAGGTAGAATGCCCCTGGGTTGAATCCCCAGTACCACAAACAGACAGACAGACAGAAATAAAGGTGGTAGGTACTTTTCTAGGCTTTGGGACACAGACTTAAACCAGACAAAGCTTCCTGTTCTCTTGGCACTGACATTCTAGGGCATAGAGCTCTTCTTAAGATACTTGACTTGGCCAGAATCAAGAGAAGGCAGGACAGATTGAATAAATATTTTTCATATCCTGGGGATATTTGACAGATTATTGCAGCCAATCCTGTATAATAAAGACCGTATGATTTTTATTATTTTTGCCAAGATAAGTGGCTGTTGGGAATTTTTGTGGGAGACATTGTGTATTTACCTGTGAGTCACAGTAGATAGGCTGCACTGTGAATCAGAGAGCCTGTTTGATTCCGTTACCCTGAGGAATGGGAAAATGTAGCATAAAAATATTTCCGTTCCCTACCAGAACTGACAGTCTCCAGATGGATGGGCCGGTCCTCTCCCTTGATTCTTCTTTTGCTGCACATCGTGAGTAGTATTCACAATTTTCAGATGATCCTAGTTCACAGCTCGCTTCTTTATCATATGCTGCACAACAACGTTTGGTGACCTGTTCCTCTGAGCTCTGCAGCAGGGACAGCAGGTGCCACATGGCCCATCTTTGGGAACTGATTCCACGCAATGGTTTCTGT
This sequence comes from Glis glis, assembly GCA_004027185.1. Classification (NCBI taxonomy): domain Eukaryota; kingdom Metazoa; phylum Chordata; class Mammalia; order Rodentia; family Gliridae; genus Glis; species Glis glis. Next base: position 24,040 of record PVJS01016317.1, read on the forward strand.
TGGGCCTGTGAGGCATTAGCTCCTGTCTTTTGGCCTAAGGCTCTCTACATGTTCAGTACATACTTAAGGATGTACTTGGAGGCTTTTCCTCTTGCTCTGGATAATTCCAGTCCTCTTGGGGCAGGAAAGGAGACACAGCCCATAACATAGTGAGCAAGACACCGGCTTCACAGAGGATATCCTATTCTGTCTGTACTTTTGGTTCAAGTAGTTTGTGAGTCCACAATAAGTCCTTGTGGTAGTGGAGGTGGGAGAGTAATGCCTCCAGTCTAGATGTTTCTGTAGCTTCTGTTCATGGATGTAAGTCTTAGGATAACAGGGTTCTACGTGGCCTACCCTGTGGCTGGTGGAAAGAGTTCCCTTGAGCATTTTCCCGTGTCTCCTCTCCCTCTTTATTCTGAGTCCCTTCCCAAGCCCATCAATGACTGTCCTGACATACAGCCTGGGTTTCTATCTCTGCCTGGCTGGTCCCACTTCTGGGCAAGGCTGGATATTGTAGGCATGGGTAGTAGTGCGGAAAAAGATCATCTTTTTGGTCTGGTCTGATCTGAAATCTCCTTTTCAATTTGAGGATTAACTTCTGGCCAATAAAACTCCTATGCAATGCTAAGGTCAACTGTATCTTTCTCCTTTCTAGCCTTGAATTAACTTCAAAAGGCCCATTTTTAGTTCTTTGGCACACTTTAAGGGGGAATGGAAGAAAGAGAAGAAAACCCATGCTCTCATTACCCTGCTCCCCTAAGCAGAGCCCCGGAGGACCATTTCCTTCCTAGTGCTGATACAGACCTGCAGCCTGGAGTAAAGCTTTTCAGATCCTCTTCTTAAGTCAAAGTTTTAAAGTCTTACTCTCTTTTCTCCATTCCCCTTCCCATACAGAATTAACTTTTTTATTTTTTTGCAGTACTGGGGATGGAACCCAGGGACGTCCAACCTCTGAGCTACACCCCCAGCCCTATTTTTTATTCTTTATTTTGAAACAGGGTCTCACTAAGTTGCAGAGGGCCTCACTAAGTAGCTGAGGTTGGCCGTGAACCTGGATCCTCAGGTCTCTGCCTCCCAAGTACTGGGATTACAAGCGTGTGCCACCACGCCCGGCTAGAATTAATCTTTATGTTAAATGTTTTGTTAGCAATAAATTTGACCAGCAAAATAATTGCTCTCTGCAGAAATAATGGGTGTTGATGCAGAAGCAAGAAATTCAGCTTGTGTTGCATAGACAAGCAGGGCAGGTAAGGATCATTTTTTCCTTATTGTTTTGGCCGAGTACATTTTCAAGTGTGAGAGACACTAGACGGCCTTGGTTATTGAACACCTGTGTGTTAGGCATGGTGCCAGGCTTAAGTATGTGGAAATTCAAGACTAAATCTTGGCTCTAAGGAGCTGATGCTCTACCTGGATAAACAGGTAAATAGAAAATGATAATGTAAGATGACATGAGTTAATCCAGGGATGGGCCCACCGTGGGAGCCCCAGGGAAGGTCATGCGAGGAAGAGGAAGAGGAAGAGGAAGCTTGCAGGGGGAAGGTACCATCTTGTGAAGGGCCTGTTGGAGGAGATCATTTAGAGAGCAAAGGGAAGGATGGGAAACAGAGGGATTTCTGCAGAAGAATCTGCCACCCAGATACACCCCAAGGCCCCACACAGGCAAGGCTTTGTTTAAGGTCCCATTCGAAGATGCACATTCTAGAAACCAAAGGAATTCAGGAAGAACTTCTGTTGCTACTTCTCTCTTTCAGAGAATTCTGGAGAAGACCCAGATCAACTATAGCTACAGTTCTCAAAAGCTCGGTTATCTTCTTCCTCCTCGTTCTTTTGATCCCTTGGTATGCTCAGGACTCTCTTCTATGACAACTCCATAAAACTCTCCTCTTCTTCCTCCCCCTCTTCCCAGTTCTTTATCATGTAGTTTGCTGAGCCTCTTGCAGTTATATAATTCATACTTTCCTCCCGATTCTCAAGTGTTCTCTTCCCCTCTTGACTTCCATGATGGATAAAGATAGAACTGTTCTTTGGTGGGCACGAGGAAAGAGGAAAGGAGAAGTTGGGGAAATTTGACATGTTAATAAATCTCCCTGTCTCCCCCGCCCCCCTTGCCATGGGCTACACTTTGGCTCTTGGGGGCTTACCCCACTCAGTAACGATAGTCAAGCTCTAATCCACTTGTCTAGGACACATTATTTTCAGACATCCTAATTGCTCTCTCTGTAGGGTAGACTCTCTCTCTGCAGAGTAAAATAACAGTATCTCTAAAAGATGCAGGAAGGCCACATAATAGGATTAGTGTACTGCAGTTGGTTGGCTGATTAGAACTGACTGTCTTGGGGCAGTACTATTGTCTTTTGAAAGTTATTGCAATAACACGTGTGTGTGTATGTGGATGCCTGGGTGTGCTTTGAGTGCAAATGTGAACAGCTGCAGCTTTCTGAGCCCAGTCACAAACACATGTCCCTGTTTACCAAACATGTATGGGCAACTAGCATATTGAGGAATTTCACTTTGGGAAATAAACACAAGGCAATTTTGTTTGTTTTTAATCACCTTCCCTTAATAACATCTTGGTGGGTTCTGTAGTTTTCCATCAGTTTTAGCTTTAAAACTAAGTCCAGTTGAGTTTAAAATTTCTATCTTATATTGGACTTGGGATTTTCTCTTCCAGTCTAGACTGGCTTGAGGTGCTTTGGTGTTGATGCATGTATGACTGGTTATTTAACCCACTTCCTCCCAGGCTTGAGGACAAGATGGGCCCTCTGGAGGGCTGGCAGGGGACCCATCTTCTACTTAATTCTTGGATGGGTTTGGATGTAAGTGAGTTCTAGGGGAAAAAAAGTATGTAAAGTATGAGTTCATACTTTACAGTGTTGGCTTGGTAGGACTCTAGGTCAACCTCTTCGGCTTGTCCCCTTTAATTAGTCAGGATGGGTGGAGTTTATTGCTGTGGTAACACACTTTAAAAAAATCACATTTTTGGCCTATATAGCAAAGGTTTATTTTTACTTGGTGGTACCCAGCTCTCATGGGCCAGGAGGGCTGTGTTCTGTGCTGTCTCACGACAGTGGGCTGATGAAGGCTGTATGGCATGCTTCCATAGTCACCGTGGCAGGAGCAAGAGCGTGCTGCTGAGCCTTGCATGAAATGCCATTTTTGAGAGTAAAGCAAGTCCCCTGGCCAGGCCCCATGCAGTGGGGTAGTTATGGGGTCCTGGCCAAGCCCCATATCAATGGTGCAATTATGGGTAATTCTACCACGAACCCAGAAGGGGCAGACGTTACATGCTTGGGCAGTGGCATTGATGATATCTCAGGAGCATCTCCTGGAGATCTTCCCCACTGCCTTACGCTAACAAGGCCATCTGACCGGCAGGTGGCTCCCAGGGAGAGACACACAAGATGGCCCCCACCAAGCTGTCCGGTGTGTTCTTTTGTCTCCTAAACTCTCATCTCCTGCTCTACTGAACAGGGGGGACAGAGGCTTCCCTAAGGCTGCCCATCCTTTCAGTTGGGCCAGACCTCTTGAATTTTCTTTCCCGTTTGGTTAGTCACAGGACATGTTAGCAAGCTCATTGCCTGCGAGAATGTCCAAACGGGGGAAATAAAACATCTTCCCTTGTTGCAGGTGCTCCAGTTTTTTTGAGAAGTTCTCTTAGAATAGCCCCTTAAATGGCACTTGAGTGGGCAGTGTACCTCGCGGGGAAAACCTATTGAACATTGCATGTCCCAGGAGGCTGGTGCCTACCACTTGTTCCTCTCTTTAGTTCTCTGTTCATGCAAACTGGGAGCAGGGGAGGGCTGATGTGAAGTATCAGTGGATGTCAGTTCTTTCTGCCCCCTTTAATGAAGCTCTCTAGCTAAGAATTGTTCTTTATCATCTGGAAGCTTATTGCTGGTCCCCCCCCCACCACCACCAAGAATGCATAGGAGTTTGGTTCTGAGCTTTGGTCTTAGTCAAATTTTGGGTGGGGGACAAATGTTCCACTTAAGCAACATAACCCTGCTTGGCAACATAGTGGTTCATTGGTAAATAGAAAATGTTACTATTATATGCCACCTGAAAAATCCTCTGGCCAGGCATGGTGGTGCACACCAGTACGTGGGAGGCTGAGACAGGAGGATTGCGGGTTCGCAGCCAGCCTCAGCAACTTAGTGAGGCCCTCAACAACCTAGTGAGAAATTAAAATAGGGCTGGGATATAGCTCAGAGGTAAAATGCCCTTGGGTTCAATCCCCAATACACACCCCCCACATACCCTCTGGATTTGTGAGCCAGCTTGTATTTGTTAACACTGGAATCTTGGCTGAATGCAAATTTCTTTTTTTGTACAAATTTACTAGGGACCAGGGAGAAAGCTTGTTTAATTTCTTAAAACAAACATTTTATTGGGTCATTTAGCTTCTGCTCCATTTAAAGTAAACCAGTGATTGTTTAAATCTGAATGTCTGTGATATGTTAGACCGAGATTTTTTTTTTTTTGCAGTACTGGAGATTGAACCCAGGGGTGTTCTACCTCCGCGCTATGCCCCCGGCCCTAATTTTTTATACTTTATTTTGAAACCGGGTCTCACGAAGTTGTGGAGGGCCTCACTAAGGAGAGAGAGAGAGAGAGAGAGAGAGAGAGAGAGAGAGAGAGATGAGGCTGGCCGCGAACCCAGATCCTCTGGTCTCCGCCTCCCAAAGTACTGGGATTACAAGTGTGCGCCACCACGCCCGGCTGAGATTTTATTTTTATATCCAGTAACTTCTCTTTTGGGATGACGATGCCAGTCTTGCTCCTGGAGACATAGAATCTTGTCACAGGTGCTGTGTCCCAAGCTCTCCTGTTTGGTCTGTTTGACCCATCGATTGATGATTCTGGCTCACGAATTTTTCATCTAAAGATAATAACAGCTAATATTTACTGAGACTGGTATGTGCCAGGTGCTTTCCTAAGATACCCTTAAAAACCATTTTGCTGTCTTATCAGTCCTCTTCCTGTGAACGTGTATGCCCACTCATATACTGGGCTTCTCTACCAAGCACTTTACACATAGCTCATTTAAACTTCGGATCCCTACTAGAAGATGGTATCTAAGGCTTGGAGCAGGTGAGCGGCTTGCCCAAGCAGAAGACTCAGTGTAAAGAAGGGAAACTTGAAATCCGAGTAGAGTCTATTCCTAAATTCTGGAGCACGCCGTGCTGCTGAAGGAAGTAAATCTTATTCTGTCAGCTGCTTGGTAGCCCACCAGTTGACGGGACCTGGGACGTTTTCAGCTGGGTTCCGTGAAGCCGGAGCCCCTCTTTCCATAGTCACGAGGATGTGCTGATGTGTGTCAGCTTTTCACCGAGTCCTTAGCTTCAGGTGCTGTCTGAACTGACAGGTGGAGCTTAGCAAGGGGTGCTCTGTGGAAATGAGGCTATGTTTCACCCTCAACTATGATCATTCCCTGGGGAGTAAGCAGGGAAGTGTTGTCACGGTCCAGTGGACGTTGACCTGTTCTTGTGCTGAGCCGCTCTTAGGGGTTGTCATGAGTTGACAGGTTTGCCTTGATAGCCCAGCCAGCAGGCTGGTCCCCCCGCCCTTCCTTTTTGGGAGTTATATTGACAAATGTTATATGAGCCAGAGGTATGAGTTGAGTTGGCTATCCCCAGATCTGAGTAGTCTACAAGAGTCTCCCCAACCTTGAAATTGGTAAGAAAGGCTTGCAGATTATAGCTTTCCAGAGATTTCTGCATATGGGTTTTCCAGTCCTACTTATAAAAATAAATTAACTACTTAAAAAAACTGCAAAATGTCTCATTTTTTAGGAAATAACAAGCAGGAGGAAAAATAAAATACCTTTACCCCATCACCTCATGCATTATTTTATGCATTATATATCCACATGTGTGGACTTTTAAAGGAAATCTTGTACTATATATGCCTTTTTCATTTTAAAAGGCTAAATAAACATGGCATAGACTTTTTTTTTTTTGCAGTACTGGGGATTGAACCCAGGGGCATTCTACCTCCGAGCTACACCTCCAGCCCCATTTTTTATTCTTCATTTTGAAACAGGGTCTCACTAAGTTGTGGAGGGCCTCACTAAATAGCTGAGGCTGGCCGCGAACCCGGATCCTCAGGTCTCAGCCTCCCAAGTACCGGGATTACAAGTGTGTGCCACCACGCCCGGCTCATAGACTTTGACCTTATCTTCCTGTTATTTCTTTGGTGGATATTCCAATGACTTATTTAAGTAAACCTTTTGGTTGTTGTTGTTAAATATTTAGACTGATTTTAGTTGTTCTCCTCTATAACAATGTTGGGATGAACATCTTTGGTAATTAAATCTTTGTCTATCCTTATAATTCTGTAGGATAAATTTTTAGTAAATAATTGTAGAATTGCTATGAAACAAAAATATGCAAAAATGTAAGACTTTTTTTTTGGTTGTTATTGGGGATAACACCAGCACTTTGCATGTGTTAGGCAAGTGCTGTACCACTGAGCCCCCCCAACCCCAGACCATAAAAACATAAGACTTTCGATGTGTTTTATTGAATTGCACACCTACTGTTTTTCACTCAGTCCAAAAACATGTTTTACCCTATCAAGGACATTATTGCTACCTCTCAAAAACCTTAAGGGCTGCTTCCTGAAGGTCTCCAAATTCTTTCACTGGCCTATCCCTTCCACTTTTGAGGTTTTTATATTTCTTTTCTAAAAAAAATTCACTTTTTTGAATCAATACCTATGCATGGTTCAAATTATTTTAAAAGGCAAATAGCAAATAAACTTGCTCCCATCTGTCTTTCAATCTGCCCTTTTCTGTACTCTTTTCCACTTGCCACAGGCAACCACTTTCATTAACTTCTTATATAGCCCTCCATAAATTACAAGTGCACATCCAAGCAAATAAAATAATATAATTTATCCCCAAAACTTTTTAGACCAAAGTAGAATTCTACATACCTTGTTCTGTTTCTTGATTTTTTTTATTTTATTGGTGCATTGAAATTATACATCATAGTGAAGTCCAGTGTGTTAAAAACATACATGCTCATAGCTCTTTGTGTACTTCCTGTATCTTGATTTTTAAATATAAAATGTATTAAAAGATTTTTTTAAAATACCAGGAGACATAAAACTTCTTCATTCTTTGAGTTTAAAGATACCTTAACTGACCTATTTTCTAAAATCCCCACATTTTCAATAATTATCAGACTCAAGAAGTTTAACACTAATAATGTTAGCTAGTATACATTAAACTTTTTCTTTGCATCATATATAACATTTTTTTCATTACAGGATGTAGTCAGAGAGTGAATGTTGAATTTGATTGTCATGTTACCTTTGGCGTAGAAAGAGAAGAGCTCCTCCACCTTTTTTGGGAGAGAGGCGTCTTCAGGACATTGACATTTTTGCAGTTTTGAGATCATTTGTCCTGTTGAATGTCACTCACTCTGTACTTGTCTGATTGCTTCTTTATAATTAGATTTATATTAGCTATTTTGGCAAGAAGATCACATGGGTGATGTTATCTGCTCTCCACTGCATCATATGAGGACCTAATGCCAGTTTGTCCCACTATTGGGCATGCTTAATTTGATTACTTGGTTCATGAAGGTGGTGTCTGCCAGATTTCTCATTGTAAAAGTTCCTTATTTCCTTTGCATGTATTCATTAAATCGGTGGGATGGAGCTTTGAGATGATGTGAGTATCTTATGTTTCAATAATCTTTTGCCCAGTAGTTTTAGCATCTATTGATGGTTTCGCCTCTATCAGTTATTCCACTGGGAGCTTGCAACAGGGATGCTTTTTTAATTCTACTATTCTTCTTGCATTTTTTAGCTAGCATTTTTTTAAAGAAAAGAAGAACTTGGCTTCTCTTCTACCTTTTTAGTAACATTGTGAATTCCTATGTATATATATTATATATATATAATACATGTGTGTATATATAATATATATGTATATTTATGTATATGTATATATATCCCAATTCAGCATGTTATAATTTAGTGTGTTATCATTACTTTCATTATCTTTGTTCCTCTTGATGCTCAAATTATCTCAATATTTTTTATACTTTTTTTTTTGCGGTACTGGGGATTGAACCCAGGGGTGTTCTACCTCTGTACTACACCCCCGGCCCTATTTTTTATACTTTATTTTGAAACCAGGTCTCACGAAGTTGCAGAGGGCCTCACTAGGTAGAGAGAGAGAGAGAGAGACAGGGAGAGAGAGAGAGAGAGAGAGCTGAGGCTGGCCGCGAACCCGGATCCTCCGGTCTCCGCCTCCCAAAGTACTGGGATTACAAGTGTGCACCACCACGCCCGGCTTCTTTATACTTTTATTGGTGCATTATAGTCTCACATTATAATGTAGTTCATAGGATAGTGACATACATGAACATAGCACTTGGTGGGCTTTCCCCTGACTCCTCCTCATTCCCCCACCCCCCTTCCCCATACAAGGTATTGAGATTGACATTGGTATCCTCACATATGTACATAATGTTGATGGAAGTGATTCCTTTATTGATCCTCCCTTTCCACCCCCCTCCTTGCCCTAGACCACCTTCCTAGCTCCGCTGGAGTTTCTCCTCCATTATCTGAAGTCACCCTAGTACCCTGATTACTCCCTAGCTTCTGCATAGGAGAGAAAACATATGACCCTTCACTTTCTGCGACTGGCTAATCTACTTCTCCAGGTCTATCAATTTTCCTTCAAATGACATTATTTTGTCCTTCTTTATTGCTGAGTAGAATTCCATTGTGTGTATGGCCCATAATTTTGTAATCCACTCATCTTTTGATGGACACCTAGGTTGGTTCGATCATTTGGCTATTATGAATTGTGCTGCTATGAACATGGATATGCATATATTACTATAATTTTATGATTTCAATCCCTTTGGAAAGATGCCCAGGAGTGGTATAGCTGGATCATATGGTGGAATCATTCCCAATTTTCTGAGGAATCTCCATACTGATCTCCATAGTGGCTGCACTAATTTGCAATCCCACCAACAGTGTAGAAGAGTTCCAATTTCCTCACATCCTCGTCAGCATCAGCATTTATTGTTGTTTGACTTCTTGATGATGAGCATTCTGATTGGGGTTAGATGGAATCTCAGTGCAGTTTTTATGTGCATCTCCCTGATTGCTAATGATGTTGAACATTTTTTCATGTGTTTATTGGCCATTTGTATCTCTTCTTTTGTGAAGTGTCTTATTTAGTTTAATAGCCCATTTCTTGATTGGGTTATTTGTTGTTTTAGTGTTAAGACTTTTAAGTTCTTTGTATATTCTAGATATTAGTCCTCTATCAGAGGGATAGCTGGAAAATATCTTCTCCCATTCTGTAGGCTTTCTCTTTAGACTCTTGATGGTTTCCTTTGATGAGCAGAAACTTTTTAGTTTAATGCTATCCCACTTATTCTTGTTTGAATTTCCTGAGCTTTGGAGGTCTTATTGAGGAAGTATCTATGCCCTCCTCTCATTACTTCAAAATTTCTGGTCTAATTTCCAGGTCTTTGATCCATCTCAAGTTAACTCTCGTGCAAGGTGAGAGGTAAGGATTTAATTCCATTTTTCTACAAATGGATAACCAGTTTTCCTAACACCATCCCAAGTTTGATCATGGAAGCCTTTTCAAGCTTACTTTTATTCCTTTTGGGCACTCTGGATTTTGGTATATTAAGATGTTCCAAGCTTGCTTGTTTTGTATTCCCCCAGTCCTGGAATGAGACATTTATTCAGAGTCTCAGTTCATTCTAATGAGAATTGGTAACTGTAAACCAGGATCTGAATGTTGGGAGTGCTTATTGCTCTGGGAACTGTCATTCCTCCTAGGCACTTCTTAAATTCCTACAAAGGCAGCAATTATAAAAATTATGAGTTTATATTGATACTTTCAGTAAAAATCTAATACCACACCATTAGACTCCACAAATCTCTTTTTTCTCATAGTGAAACCCCGGTTCCCAATAATATCAATGAATGTACTAATTTATTTTATTCTACAATATATAAAAAAGCCTAGGAGTTACAGTGCCAATACTCCTGCTCACAACAAATCTACTAAAACTCAAGACTTCTTTGCAGTTCATTCTTGTGATGGTTTATCTGGATTGTCAACTTGACTGGATCATGAAACTCCTAAGATGATGTGACTTTGAGTGTGTGGATGAGATGACTGGTTTATGTAATGGCGGATTGAAGGGGAAGTCCTGCCCTGAACGTAGGCAGCACGGTTCTGATAGGCAGGAACTGGATAAAAGAAGGAGAAAGCTGCGTGAAGGATGCGTGGTTATTCCTGAGGAAAGCGTGACTACTCTCATCTGAGATATCGGCCTTCAGCTCTTTGAACTGGACCTTCACCATTGTTTCTCTAGAGAGTGTCTGGCCCTTCCATCTTGGACTGAGACTGAATTAGTGGTCGCTCTGATTCTGAGACTCCAGCTCTTGGACTGCTCGACCAGCCTCTGGTTCCTCCGGTTCTCCATGTACAGTCAGAAACTTGAGACTACATTGCTTTGGACTGTAAGCTGATTTAGTAAATTCCCTTTTGCCACACACGTGTTGTGAGTTCTGTTACTCTAGTGAACCCTGCACAGTACAATTTTGTTCTTAGACTATACCACCAAAAGTTTACAGTCAGAATAGAGTATTGAAAATGAGTTGAACAATTGATTTTATAACTTTCTATGATTAGGTTTATTGCTGTTTGTATCAACCTTAGTGTTTGCTTTGTCATTTAAAATTTATTTCCTGAAAACATAAAACACATGTTCAAAATCAAAACTATATAAAAACATATACTTAGAAATCTTTCTACTGCTCTCTGAATTTCCTCCCTGTTCCAACCTACAGCCTATGGGTAGCCTTTTTAATTAGCTTCTAATTTATTATTTCTGCATTTCTTTCTACAAAAACAAGTATCTTTTTCATGTGTGTATACAGTCATATGTTGCTTAGTGATGGGAATATATTGAAAATGTGTTTTTTGGTGGTTTCTTTATTGTGCAAACATCATAGAATGTGCTTATCAAACCAAAATAGCTAAATCATCACTAGGTGGTAAAGGAATAATCTCATGTCATATATATGACAGTGTTCCATCACTGACTAAAACATACTTATGTGGCAGGTGGATGTATATGTGCGTGTACATATATATGCATGTGCATATATGTATACGTGTGTATATCTCATATGTACTCTTTGTACCTTGCTTTTTTCCAGTTAAGAATATGTGGGAAGAGCCCATAGCAGTCCATTGAGATCTTTCTCCTCCTTTCTTGTCGCTACAGTTTTTTCCACTGTGTGGTTTTACAGTATTTTTCTTTTTTTTTTTTTTTTGGTCAGTCTCCTGTGAAAGGACATTTAGGTTGTTTCTACATTTTCTGGCATATTCATGATGGGAAGTGAATAATTTTGTGCATCTTCTTTCATATCTGTAGAGCCTTATCTTTGGGGTAAATTCCTTAAAGTGCAATTGCTCTGTCAAAGAAGGAGCATATGCAGTTTTGTTAGCTGCTACCAAATCCCCTTCCATGGACTTGAACAATTTCACACTCCAGCCAGAAACATATAACAGTGCTCGGTTCCCCACAGCCTCAGCAACAGAATATATAATACAGCTTTTGAATTTTTGCAAATTGGATAGGTAGGTAAGAAATGGTATCACAGTGTATGTGTGTGTGTGTGTGTGTGTGTGTGTGTGTGTGTGTGTGTGGTACTGGGGATTGTCCATGCTAGGCAAGCACTCTACTGCTGAGCTACATCTCCAGCACTTTAAACATTTTATTTTGAAATTTTGAGTCAGGATCTTGTTAAGTTGCCCAGGCTGGCCTCAAACTTGGCGATCGTTCTACCTCAGCCTCTCAGGTAGCTGGGATTACAGGCATATGCTGCCAGGCCCAGATCACAGTGTAGTTTTAATTTGCATTTCTTTTATTATGAGTACAACATATTTTGAAATTTATTGCATTTTTTTTTTTTACTCTGAAGGATGTTTAAGAATTTTGCTCATTTTTCTGTTAGGTCCTAATTCATTTTTTTTAAGTTGCATGTAGCCGGGTGTGGTGGTGCACGCTTGTAATCCCAGTACTTGGGAGGCTGAGACAGGAGGATTGCAGGTTCGTGGCCAGTCTCAGCTTCTTTGTGGGGCCCTCTGCAACTTAGTGAGACCTTGTTTCAAAAATAAAGAATAAAAAATAGGGTTGGGGGGTGTAGCTCAGAGGTAAAATGCTGCTGGGTTCAATTCCCAGTACCACACATACACACACACACACACACACACACAAAGTTGCATAGTATTCCACTGTCTAGATATACTTTACCTAGTCTCTTATTAGTGGGACTAGGCGCCGTTTCTTATGTTTTGCTGTTAAAACAATGCTGCAATACATAATATTATGGAAACCTCATTGTACTCTATCTTTCAGTTAAATTTCAGAAGTAGATTTGCTTGGTCAAAGGGTATATGCATTTGTTACACTAATGGGTATTACCAAAGTTATTCCCCTCCCTTGGAAGCCTCAGTTAACACTCTCACCAGCAATACACATGAATACCTATTTCCTCCCAGCCTCCTCAGCCAACTGTGTTATTATTGCCTTTTGGATTTTTGTTCTAATAGGTGACAAATAAGATTTTACTGAAATGTAAATTTACATTGAGAAATTTTTGTTGTATACTTGTAACATTTGTACTTCTTTTCTTGCTTTATCATTTGTTAAAGCATTACATTCTGTTAAGGTTTGGGCCCTTTTTTCCCCCTTGGCAGAATTCCCTACTTCCTAGACAGGTGGTGATGGGATGTTAAAGGGGGGAGAGCACAGATCTCTCCCATCTGATCGGGAACTCTGCCTCTGGAGATTACAGCCATCCACCAAACCACTCCCGAAGCCCGCATTCCCAAGCTGCACTCCCTGTGTGCACAGGGTCTGTGCGCAGTTCTTCATCCAGGGACCCCCTCATGGTGTATCCTCCCATGAATTCATGAATTCATGGTGGCTGTCCTTGGCGAACTGTCTTCAGGGTAACTTCGTTAATGGAGAGAGCTTGACCCTGGGACCACAACTTTCAACTTGAGGGATGTTGTTATCATGCTTAGTTTCTGCTCATCCTTGTCGGCGTCTCTCTTTCCCTCTCCTGCCCAATCTCCCTTGGCTAAATTACTCTGCCCTGTAGTTTTCCACACCCTTAGGTCCCATGACATGTGATTACCTCTCTGCTGATTGCAAGGCTGCTGAGTTCCCTCATCGCCTTGTTCTCAGCCTCTGATTTCCCTGCTGAGAGGTGGAGAGAGTGCTGAGGCCCCGCCTGCTCAGGGGAGACACCCCTTTTCTTGCTGTTGTACCCTGCCCTCCTGGGCTTGGTGTCAGGGTCTGATCTTCTGACTGCTGTCCCTCACCTGCCTCCAGGAGCCATCATTATTTATTTTGGGTGGTGAAAGTGTTACGGTGGGAGCGGCGCTGTGGATTCTTTCCTTCAATTCAGATCAGATCCTCTGAAGAGAGGAATTAAAACTAACAGGCAGCTCAGTTGCAGCTTTAACAAAATTTTATTATAAAGTCAGTAAGAGATAGAAAAAGAGAAGAGGAAAATCAGCGTGCCTGGAAGACATGCTGGAGAGCCCGAAAATGGAACTCTGCCCCTCCCTCCGACCCCGGCCCCTTAAATACAATTTTTACATGGGTATGGTTTTATCAGTGTTACCAAGGCAATGAGCTAGTAACTT
>PVJS01016318.1:0-15000 GCA_004027185.1 Glis glis
TAGACATCAGTAACCAATTCCTACAACAATTGTTGTTTATCGTGATCCTCTCTTATCTACTACTGGTTTAGCTAGTTCCTGGAGCAGCCTGCCCTAGGGCAGGGGCGAGGCTGTGTTTCTAGTAGAGCTGGCTTAGTCTAGGGGTCTTAAGAGTCAGGGGTGGGGCAGCTTGCTCTTCAGAGTTTTGACCTTTCAGTACTCCTTAAACTAGTAAAACCACTTAAACTAGTAAAATGTAATTCTCCCAAGGAACCCAGCCTGATGCAAACCCTCCCCAAGGGTACCACTGAGGGGGCCGCTGCTGAAATGTTTGGGATGATTCAGTCACCTGTTTCCAAATATTATCTAACTCGCTTCGCCCCCTTCCCTCCGAGCTCCCATGAGGGCCTGGGTCTGGGCTCGTCTGAGCCTCCCCATTCAGGTAAACCCACTCTTCCTCCACCCCCCATGCTGCCTCGTAGGGGTGGCAAAGAGTGGAGAAAACGGACAGGCCGGGGCCCTGGGGACACCTGCACGCCAGGCCTGGGTCCCCAACCTTGAGAGCCGGCGCGGGTGGGGAACCGAAGACGACAGGGACCTCGGGGCCGGGCAGCCCCAGGGGCAGCGGTGCAGCAGAGCCGGTCGCCTCACCTGCACTGCTGTCAGCCCACAGGATTAATGGCAGCACCTGCCCAGGTGCAGACCCCGGGTCCACCATGCTTGGGGGCGTGGTCGCTGCCCACGCGCCGGACCCCGGAAGTCACCAGGGCGGGGTGGGGCCTGGTGGGCGTGGCTGGGTTGTGTGGGTGGGGCCTGGTGGGCGGGGCGGGGCCTGGGAGTTGGCCCCGCCCTCCCGGGGGCTGCAGTCCACGAAACCACCCGCGCTCCCCGAGCCTTTTCACCACCCTAGGAAGTTGAGGACCGCATCTGCTGATTTCTAAGAAAACAAGACCCTCCACAGACAGCCTCGTTGCGCCCTCCGGTCCCCCAGCCAGGCCCCTGCAAAGGCCGCCGCGCTTACTCTGCATGGACGCCTCAACCTCCTCACGGGCAGGGCGGACCCCGAGTGTTCTGTCCACACCCCGCCGCCCGCAGCTCCCCGTGACCTAACCCTGTGTCCCCAGACAGGGAGAGAAGGCCTGCTCCAGACAAAATCAGAGGTTAGAAGAATCCCAACACTTCGGAGGCTGGGATTGCAAAACCAGCACCTTCTCTCTCCACTCCTCAACCCCACTGCAGAATACAGAGGTGCTTCAGGAGGCACAGGTCATGCTTCCAAAGTGGCAGCTAAGAAAAAATTAAGTGTGGAACTTCATTCAACAAGTTGGAGTAATTTCCAGAACCAGGACCTAGTTCCTGCTCAAAGACAGTGGTGAGCTAAAGCCAGCACTCCAAAAACGATTGTGTACATCTCTACTCCATATCCAGTAACATTTTAATAGCTTGGAATGAGCTACTTGGAGGTATTAAGACTATGGCAAACACAAGTCAAGGATGTTGTTGTTGTTGTTTCTAGAGAGCCTCTTATTAATCACTTGCCAGCACATCACTTGCCTATAGTCTATGTAGTCCAGACTCAGGACTAGTGAGAAAGAACTCACTTTCTATAGTATCAAACCAAATTTCTGATTTCTTTTACATTCCCTAATGTCCCAGGTAGTTACACAATAATTGACTTTTTTTTTTTTTTTTGGCTGTACTGGGGATTGAACCCAGGGGCATTCTACCTCCAAGCTACATACACCTCCAGCCCTATTTTTTCATTATTTTGAAACAGGGTCTCACTAAGTTGCGGAGGGCCTCACTAAGTAGCTGAGGCTGGCCGCGAACCCGGATCCTCTGGTCTCAGCCTCCCAAGTACTATGTGACTCCTAAATGGACTTGCTCCTCAAGGAAAACCTCCCACCCAGAGAGACATAGTGTTTCCCTATAGTATTTATAAGTTATTCTAGAATTGTATCAATAACAATCCAATAAGCCTAACATTGTCATCAAATGTAATGGGGATTCAGGGAAGAAGGAAAAGGAGTAACATTTACTTCCATCTTTCATAGGGTCTTTACATAGGTTTTCATGAGTCTGAATCTCATTGATTTCCAATTTGAAAGTAATTTGCTTGTCTATATTGGGGCATCATCTTAGAGGATTTTATACCATTCTTTCTTCATTTAAAACTTTAAAATATTTGCCTCATGGTTTGTAAAAGGGAGGTGATCAGGGAAACTTGAACAACCAAAAGGATCAGTAAAATACTGAGTGAATTCATCAGAGTACACAGTACAATGGAATACAATGGTGTCATTTCAAAAAAGAATGGGCAGCCAGGCGTGGTGGTGCATGCCTATAATCCCAGTACTTGAGAGGCTGAGATAAGAGGATTACAGGTTGGAGGCCAGCCTCAGCAACTTTAGTGAGACCCTCAGCAACTTAACAAAATTCTGTTTGAAATTCAAAAACACTGTGATTAGTATGATCTCTCATTTTTAAAATAAAAGGTATAAATATTCCCATATGGGGGAGATGGGAGGTGGGGGGTGCTCCAAGTGCTGTGTGCATGTATTTTATGGTCAACTTGAATTTCATTGTGATATGAGACTATAACGCACCAATAAAAGCATGATAAATGAATAAATAATTAATTAAAAAATAAAAAATAGAGGATATAGCAAAAAAGGCATAAATACATATATATCTTCATAGGAATATATTTTTAGATAGAGAAATTTTGGAATGAGATATATAATCATATATATACACACACACATACACATATGTATGTATACATATATACACACACAAATACACTCAACCCATTATAATGATTACCAATTAGCAGGATTTGGGAAGGTAGAGAAAACTTTCCACTGAAAGTAATATTTTAATTTTTAGATATGTATCATTTTTATAATTTGAAAAGATATATAAAGGGCTATATATCTGTTTAATTGTACACTTAGGATACATGCATTTCTCTGTCTATAAATTATACCTAGATTTTTTTGAAAACCATATGCCAAAGTTCAACCAGCTATGATAACCTGACTTATGAACTTACCTTTGGCATGACACTCTTAAATGTATTATTTCAATTAATCCTTAGTTAACCTGACCCAAAGAAAGAATCAACCCAAATTATTAAAATAGGAGACACAAAAGGTGGCATCACTACAGACAACATGGAAATCCAGAGGATCATCAGGAACTATTTTGAAAAACTATACTCCAATAAAATGCAAGACCTAGAAGAAACTGACAAATGTCTAGGCACATACAACCTTCCTAAAATGATTCAAGAAGATATAGAAAATGTAAACTGACCAATAGAAAGCAAAGAGATTGAAATGGGAATAAAGAGCTACCATCAAAGAAAAGCCCAGGTTCAGATGAAGTCCCAGCCACATTTTATAAAATTATAGAAGACCTAAGCCCAATACTTCTCAAATTTTTCCATGGAATAGAAAGTGATGGGATTCTTCCAAACACATTCTATGAAGCCAGTATCACGTTAGTACCAAAACCAAATAAATCTCAAGAAAAGAAAATTACAGACCAATATCATTGATGAACTTAAGATTGCAAACCTTCTAAACAAAATACTACCAATGCTGATTCAAAACCACATCAAGAAAATTGTACACCGCGACCAAATCTGGTTCATCCCAGGGATTCAAGGCTGGTTCAACATATAAAAAACAATCCACTTAATTCACCACATAAACAGAACTAAGGACAAAACTCGCACGATCACTTCAATAAATGCTGAAAAAACATTCAACAAAATCCAACACCAAATCCTGATAAAAAACAAACAATGCAGAAAATCGGCATAAAAGGAACTTATCTCAACATCATAATGGCAGTATACAATAAGCCCATAGCCAACAACCTATTGAATGGGGAAAAACTGAGAGAATTCATTTTAAAATCAGGAATAAGACAAGGATGCCCAATTTTACCAGTCCTCTTCAATTTAGTACTTGAGACTCTAGCCAGAGCAATAAGGCAAGAGAAGGAAATCAAAGGGATAAAAATAGAAAAAGAAGACTTTAAATTACCCCTATTTGAAGATGATATGATCCTATACATAGAAGAACCAATAAACTCAATGAAAAAACTTTTAGAACTGATTACAAATTCAGCAACTTGCCTAGATACAAAAGCAATCTAAAATAATCAGAAGCTTTTCTATAGGCAAACCACAAATCCACTGAAAAATCCAGAAAACAATTCCATTCACAATAACACCAAAACAATAAAATACTTAGGAATAAATACAACCAAGGAGGTAAAACATACCATGGTCATTCTTCACAGATATAGAAAAAATCAGTCGTTAAATTCATATGGAACAACAAAAGAATAAGAATAGCCAAAATATTTCTCATCAGTAAGAACCATGCAGGAGGCATCACATTATGGGACTTCAAGTTATACTACAGAGCCATAGTAATAAAAGCAGCATGGTATTGGCACAAAACCAGCACATAGACGAATGGACCAGAATAGAAGATTCAGAAATAAATCCACCAATTGATTTTTGAAAGAGGGGCCAAAAACATACACTGGAAAAAAAGATTGCCTTTTCAACAAACAGTGTTGGCAAAACTGGTTATCCATATATAAAAAAATTAAAATCAATCCCACCTTCTCACTCTGCACATGAGTCAACTCAAGATGGATCAAAGACATGGAAATTAGACCAGAGACTTTCAGTTACTTAAAGAAGGCATAGGAACAATGATCCAACACACAGGCATGGGTAAAAAAACAACTTCCTAAAAAAGACAAAGGCACAAGAAATTAAAATGAGTATTAATGCATGGGATTGCATTAAACTGAAAAGCTTCAGTGCAGCAAAGGAAACTATCAAGAACCTCGAGAGACAACTGAAAGAATGGGAGAAGATCCTGGCCAGCTACTCCTCCAATAGAGGATTACTATCTAGAATATACAAAGAATTCAAGAAACATAATGCCAAAAAACAAATAGCCTAATCAAAAAATAGCCAAGTGAACTAACTAGACACTCCACAAAAGAAGAAATACAAATGTCAAATAAGTAGATGAAAAAGTGTTCAACATCATTAGCAATCAGAGAGATGCAAATCAAAACTACCCTGAGATTTCACCTAACTCCAATTCAAATGGCAATCATTAAAAACACAATAATCAATGCTGGTAAGGATGTGGAATAGGATCTCTGTTACACTGGTGGTGGTATCAGAAATGAGTACAACTACTATAGAAAACAGTGTGGACGGTCCTCAGAAGAATGGGAATCAACCTACCATATGATCTAGTTATACCACTCCTGGGTATCTACCCAGAAGAACGGAAACCAGACTACTGTAGTCATGCATTCATCCCTATGTTTACAGCAGCACAGTTCAGCAGTACAGTTCATAATTGCCAAACTATGGAACCAGCCTAGGTGTCCATCAACAGATGAATGGATTACAAAATTATGGGATATACACATGATGGAATTCTACTCAGCCACAGAGAAGAACAAAATAATGTCATTTGCAGGAAAGTGGATGAAACTGGAAAAGAGTATGCTAAATGAGAATACTCAGTCATAAAAAGTGAAAGGTCAGATGTTTTCCCTCATATGTGAAAGCTAGAGGAAAATTGGGACACAGGAGGGACTCCAGACAAAGGAGGAGAAACCTTGGTAGAGTGAGGGAGGAGACCTAACTGAGGGAGGCAGGAAGGGGAGGAAGACTTCAAGAGGGAAACACTTCAAGCCGGGCGTGGTGGCACAGGCTTGTAATCCCAAGATTACTTTGGGAGGCGGAGACTGGAGGATCCAGGTTCGTGGCCAGCCTCAGCTCTCTCTCTCTCTCTCCCTCTCTCTCTCTCTCTCTCTCTCTCTCTCTCCTTAGTAAGGCCCTCCGCAACTTCGTGAGACCCGGTTTCAAAATAAAGTATAAAAATAGGGCTGGGGGCGTAGCGCGGAGGTAGAACACCCCTGCGTTCAATCCCCGGTACCGCAAAAAAAAAAAAAAAAGAGGGAAACACTTCAATGGACATTAAATACATACATACATGTATGGATGCCAATCACAGCTTCATGCACAGGAAGGTAGGGAGGGAGAGGGAGTGGGGTGGAAAGTGGGGAAAGGCTCAAGTGCTGTGTGCATGTAAGCCTCTATCACCCTGAACTTCATCACAATGTATGATTAAAATGCACCGATAAAAAAAGAAAGGAAGAAAAGAGATCAAAGAAATGTAGTAAAACATAATTAGGTACTGATATAATGTTCTCACATTAATATTATAAAGAATTTGGCATTATTTATATTATTTATATTTATACTTATATTTATATATTTATAATCTTTGATATACTATTAATATGCAATTTTAAAACAACTATAAACTATGCTATTGGATATAACTAAAGAGTTTTGAACAAAATTATTGTTGAATAAATAATATTGAAAAACAACATTTCTATGTAATTGTTTATTCTATATTACTAGATTCCTTTTTTGAAAGTAAATTATCAGGGAAAATTAAAATAAAGATCATGTTTCAATGAATGTCTATTTTCCTAAAACTGAAATAATTTTAATACTAACTACTGAACCTAAAACACATGTAGTAAAAGAAAATAAAAGAAAATCACAAAGTTATGAAGTACTTGCTAGATGATCCCTGAAATCATCACCCTCTCTTCTGATGGAGCTTCTTTTTCAGGTAACTCATATTTTTTTCCAACATGAGAAGCAGCATTGGGTAAAGATGTTCATTTTTTTCTTTTCTTTCAGGTTAGCTATATCAACACTGAGGTTAGAGAGGTCTGAGTCTCTTTCGGACCTGTGCCTTTCAGCGTGAGTGTACGGGTCAGCAGCCAGCCGAGCATGGCACGCTTCCACTTCTGCCTCCAGTCTTGCCCTCTGTTGGCTGGCACTTTCCAATTGAATGTTTAGGTTTGAAACCTCAGCTGTCAGATGATGATGATTTGTTTTCAACTGTGAGAATTCTTTCCTAAATGTTTCCTCATTCAGGAGAAGTGCTCTGTGAAGGTCTTCATTCTGCTTTTTTAAATTTTCAATCTCCTCCAGATGTTTTCTTTCCCTTTCCTGGTTCTCAGTCTTCATTCTGTGTATTTCAACTCTGATGACAGCGAGTTCGTCCTGCAGCCTGTGATTTTCCTGAAATAGATCTTCTCCTGCACTACTCATAGAATCCTAAGGAAAAGAAAGTAGATATTTAGGTAGCACACCATAAAATGACAGGTATTACAATTTCCTCTGAAACTAAAAAATAATGTGAATATTTATAGAAAGAAACTCATGCACTCAATAGATACCCAACTGGAGTAAAAGGAGATCTAAACTTCAGAGCCTATTGAAGCATAGACTCCCAGAAGTTCTAAGTGTCATAGAAGAAAATGAATTCATAAAAGTAAAAAATGGCAATTTCCCAGCAGGTCGGACTGTTACTGCTTCTATCTCATTGAGTCTGCTTCTCAAGAACCCTATCCCACTGGCGTAAGGACCATCTTGCTCACTCATTAGGGGACTTTGGCAATCTAGGGCAGTGGTTCCCAGAGGGCAATGTGCTTACACATCACTCGGGGATCTTATTAAATGCAGATCCTAACTCACTAGGTCTGAGGTAGATTCAAGATTCTGAATTCAAACAAGCTCTCAGATAACACCATCTAATAGGGTATAAGACAGGCCGATGTTATGGTTTGGATCTGGAATGACCCCCCAGAAGTTCATGTATTGAAAGCACAGTCCCCAAAGGAACAAGGTTCAGAGGTAGAGATTTGGAGCAACGAAGGGTGAGGGCTGTACCTCATCAGTGGATTAATCCACTTGATGGATCAACAATTTGAATGGACTAGTGGGTGGTAACTGTAGGCAAGTAGGGTATGGCTGGAGGACGTAGGTGACTTGGGGTGTAGCCCTAGCACTATATCTGTCCCTGATACCATCTTGTCTCTCTCTATCTCTGCTTCTTGGCTGCCATGAACCAAGCAGCTTTCCTCTCCATGCCCTTCCACCATGATATGTCTGCCTTGGAGCCAGCCGTCCATTGACTGAACCTCTGAAACCATGAGCCAAATAAACCTTTCCTGTAAGGTTGTTTTCTCTAAGTTGTTATTGTTGGGTATTTTGTTCACAGTGATGGAAAACTGGTTGACACAGCCTGTGATATACTAAGAACTACCCTACCCAGCCCAGTGCTGACATGGGCTCCACACCTGGTGGGAGAGAGCATTTCCAGGCAACACTGACATTAAATTTTGACTCCACTACTAACTGGCCTTGAGGCCTTGGATTCCCTCAGCTGTAGAGCAAGATAGCAATGCCTACCTTGGGGTGTCCGTGTCATTAAATGAAGTGATACATATGCACAGCCTAGCGCCTCCACACTGAAAATGCTCTGTACTTAGTAACACTGCCTGTGCTTTGGAAATGGTGGTGTGACTAAAGGTATAGTAGAAAGTCATTCAGTAAACCAGAGATTGAACCAAGAGATCACTTGGCCTCCTGTGATTCCTATAGTCCTTGCCACAGTATCCCAAGATGCCAATGATATAGTAACACCTTAACAATCTGGGAGTTCTTAATTCCTCAAAGCAGAAGCAGAGAGGACCAGACAGAAGCAGTTGCCTTCTCCTGACATCCAACTGCTGCTGGAGCATCCAGAGCCAATCTTCTGCCCCCACCTTTGTCCTTGACTTTTCACCCTCTGCCTCTGGCCATGGGACCCCCAAGCCTCAGAAGGGCTGGAGTCGCTGTGGCCAGACGTTTGCAGAAGCCCAGCCTCTGGAGGTGCTGATGCTGCAATACCACCAGCAAGCAGGTGTGCGGGAGGCACGCGCAGGAGCAAACAGATTGAGAAGTGTGTTGTGAAGTCTCTGGCACAGATGCAAAAGCAGAAGGGAAACTTTTCTCTGTGCTCCATCTTCCCACTCCTTGCAGTCATTCAAGGAGGGGACAAGGAATTTGAGATCAGAGCTGTTCACTTGAATCCAGCAGTGTCCTGTGTGTCCTCCTTATATCCAGGCAGTTGATGCTGTGCCCTGGGAGGCGGACATCAAAACACATTCTAAAAGCCTGTGTGTAGAGGCCCTCCACCCCAACTGCAGGAATGTATAATCTGACTACAGAGAGTGCAGATCAATTCAGCACAGAGGACAAAACAAACACACAAATCTCTGCAGTGTGGGGGGCAGGGATAAAAGGGAAGTTAGGGCACTTACACATTCTAACTTGATTTTACTTCTTACTCATTATTAAATGAATAAGGATGGGACTTGGAGATAAAACTAGGGCCAAGGTATAAAGAAATGCTTGGCCCTAGTTTTTAAATGTTTTCTCCATTTGGACCCACCTACTTTCCCTTATGCCATAAATACCTCGCAAGAAGACTCTAACAGTATTTCCTACAATTTGCTTTATTTTATAATTCTTACACACACACACACACACACACACACACACACACACACACACACACACGCCCTAAGTAACATTGCTCAGTTTGGGAAGACATTGTTTATTTTATTTTGTTTTTGGCACTGGGGATTGAACCCAGGGGTGTTCTACCTCTGAGCTACACCCCCAGCCCTTTTAATGTTTTGGTTTTGAAATAGGGTCTCACTAGGTTGCTGAGAGTGCTGAAGCTGATCTGGGACCTGCGATCCTCCTGTTTCAGCCTCCCAAGTACTGGGATTACAAGCATGTGCCACCACACCCTGCTGGCATTGTTTATCTAAACTTTTATCATAGAGCTTGTCATGTCATAGAGATATACTTCAGCAAACCCTAGTTATAAGATCTCTTGGATCTTTTTAGATCCTGCCTAATGTCTTACCTAACACAATAGATATATGTTGTCAGGTGCAGTGGTGCACACCAGTAATCCCAGCTACTCGGGAGACTAAGGCAGTAGGACCACAAGTTTGAGACGAGTCTGGGCAATTTAGCAAGACCCTAGCTCAAAATAAAAAAAGGGGCTGGAGATGTAGCTCAGTGGCACAGCACTCCTGGGTTCAATCCCCAGTACTGCAAAAAAAAATATATATCTTAAAATGTCATCCTGCATGTGCAATATACTATATAACACTTCCCAGAAGCCACAAAAGATATAAGATTAGTGTCTCTGCACCTACAATTGATTGCAAAGCTCTGCCAATGTATCTTGAATATCTTGCCACCATCCACTTTTCCATAGACTGTCAGCTGGTCAGGCGCCATGTCCTCCCAGCCTCTGATACAGTCCTCCGCTTTGCTCAGCTTCCCTCAGCTGCATCCTTAGAGACCCTGGGTCTGCATTCTTTAAAGCACTTACCAGGTGGTATTAACAACACATGTTTTTGTATCTGCCTCTGACACTAAACTGAGTGTAACCTCTTAAAGAGCTGTGTAACCCTTTAGCATACAGCATGGCAAGTGCCACTCTTACAGATGCTCCAATTACATCTGTTGACCAGCTCAACCTGCACATTTGGCCATGGGATATATTTGCTTGTGTATGTGGGCATCTCACCTGGCAGATGGTGGGATCATTAAGGACAGGACCTGATTCATCTTGAATTCTCCAATGCCTACCATAGTGTTTGGTACCTAGTTATGAACAAAGGAGACAATGAATGAATTCATGTGTGAATGAATAAACCCCTAAATTCCTTTTGTGTTCTCTAAGGATTTCCCTAATTCTAAAATAATTCTAATTGTAATTCTTATTGTATGTGTTCCCCATGAGCCCACAGACAATAAACACTATTACATTCCACTGGGGGAAGAGGACTTTGGGCCGGAAATGTTAGGGAAAGGTTTCTGTTTGTTTGTTTCTTTCTTTTATTGGTGTATTGTAATTACACATCATAGTGAGGTTCAAAGTGATAGAAACATACACGCACACAGCATTTGTTGTGTATTCCCCTCCAGGTCCCTATTTCCTCCCCCTCCCCATAGAGATTATTAACAGTGATAGATAACTTCATATATGAGCAAAGGATTATTTGAACTGTTTCCATCATCAGATCTCCCCTTTCATCTCCCCAAATCCCCTTCCACTATTCCACTAGGATTTCCCCTCATTTATCTGAAGTTCTCTTTGTTTCCCAGTTTCTTTTTAGCTTCCACATATGAGTGGAAACATAGGACCCTTCACTTTCTGTGACAGGCTAATCTCACATAGCATGATATTCTCGAGTTCCATTCATTTTCCTGCAAATGACATAATTGTGTTTTTTATGATGTAGTAAAATTCCATTGTGGCCACCGGGCGTGGTGGCGCATGCTTGTAATCCCAGTACTTTGGGAGGCGGAGACTGGAGGAACCGGGTTCGCGGCCAGCCTCAGCTCGCTCTCTCTCTCCCTGTCTCTCTCTCTCTACTTAGTGAGACCCTCCGCAACTTCGTGAGACCCGGTTTCAAAATAAAGTATAAAAAAATAGGGCCGGGGGTGTAGCGCAGAGGTAGAACGCCCCTGGGTTCAATCCCCGGTACCGCAAAAAAGAAAAAATTCCATTGTGTATATATACCATAATTCTTAATCCATTCATCTGTGGACAGATACCTAGATTGGTTCCATAGTTTAGCTATTGTAAAATGTGCTTCTATAAACATGAAAATGCATGTATCCCCACAGTAATCTGACTTTAGGAAGATCCCCAAGAGCGGTATGGCTGGGTTATATGGTGGCTCCATTCCCAATCTCTTCAGGAACCTCCACACTGATCTCCATAGTGGCTGTACTAACTTGCAATCCCATCTCTAATGTATAAGGGTTTCTATTGCCCCACATCCTCGCCAACATTTATTATTGTTTGTATTCTTGATGACTGCCATTCTAACTGGCGTTAGATGAAATCTCAGTGTCATTTTAATTTGCATTTCCCCAATCACTAATGATGTTGAATATTTTTTCATCTAAATATTGGTCATTTGTATTTCTTCTTTTGACAAGTGTCTATTCAGACCCATTGCCAATTTTTGGATTTTTTTTAGTGTTAAGTTTTTTAACACTAAGTTATATATATAACACTAAGTTTTATATATTCTAGATACTAATCCTATGTCAGAGGATTAGCCCATTCTGTAGGCTTTCTCTTTAGGTTCTTGATGGTTTCCTTTGATGCACAGAAGTTTTTTTTTTTAATTTAATGCCATCCCATTTAATAATTATCATTTTAATATCCTGAACCTTTGGGGTCTTATTGAGGAAGTTTTCACCAGTACACATATGATGGAGTGTTAGTCCTATGCTCTTTTCTTGTAATTGCAAAATTTCTGTCTAATTTCTAGGCCTTTTATCCATCTCGAGTTGACTCTTGTGGGGGGTGAAAGGTGTAAGGTTGGGTTAATCCCATTCTTCTACATATGGTTAACCAGTTTTCCCAACACCATTTGTTGAAAGGTCTGTCTTTTCTCCAGCATATATTTTTGGCCTCTTTGTCAAACATCAACTGACTATAGGTGTGAGGATTTGTTTCTATATCTTCTATTCCACTGATCTATGTGTCTGTTTTTGTGCCAATACCATGCTGTTTTTGCTACTATAGCTTTGTAGTACAATTTGAAGTCAGGTATTGTGGTGCCTCCAGCATGGTTTTTGTTGCTAAGGCTATTCTGGGTCATTTGTTTTTCCATATGAATTTTAGGACTTTTTTTCTAGTTAAAGATGAAATGTGATTTCAGCTGGGCCTGGGGAGTGGTCAGGATTTGGGGATAGCAATGGAGAGGGGATGACACCCCAGAAGGAAGATGGAGCAGTGGCAGAGGAACACAGGTGGAAAGGCCAGCCCCTCTGGAAACTGTGCTTATTTCTGGATCTGATCTGTATAGAAAAATGGAGGAAGAATGGGGTTTGTCTCCTCTTCTCTCTGCATCTACTTCAAAACTCTCAGAGCTCATATGTCACCTGACTTGCTCTCTCCTTGGGTCCTTTATAACTAAAGATGCTGGGACAAGGACCAGGATCAGAAAGGGCCAGAGTGACCAACTACCCCAGTTTGCCAGGACTAAGGGTTTTCTAGGGCTCAGGACTTTATGTGCTAAAATGAGCAAAGTCCCAGAAAAACAAGGATGAGATGGCTACCCTACCCTTATCAAAGAGATGGGGGGATGAAAGTAGCCTAATAAAACTTTTAGAAAACTTTCTACTCCTACCCCTCCCCTTTGTGGACCTTAGTTTGTGGTTTATTTTCAAATTTGAGCACAAAAGGAAACCATTTTGCATCTGAAAAAAGAAATGTTATGCCTTCTCTAGTAAGTTTTCTTTCATGAGTCCTACTCCTCATTTCCATTAGGTGCACCACACCCCACAGCTATGATATGAGAACTGCTGGTGTGCATTTACCAATTATTGCGTGGCAATATCTACATTCCCCAAATATAGACTCTTTACTGGCATGGGCCAAGCCTTGTTTATCTTTGCAGCTCCAATATATACAGCACAAAGCAAGAAACCCAATGCATAGTTGTTGAATGAATGTATGTATTTATTTACTATTTGGTTTATTGGCTGGCTAGGTGTTTGTGGCTCACTGTTTGAATATCCCACAGTAATAACAGATCCATCCAAAAATGACTCCCATGGACCCTTTTTCTGGACACAACCAACTGCATTTGAGTCCACCATTTTATATGCCAGACTGGGGCAGCTTTCGCTGTTGAGTAGAAATCTGTCCTGTTGCCATAAGTTGCATTATCAGGCAGTAACTCTCCAAGCAGAAGGGCACAGCAAGCGTTACACCACAGAGGCCCCGATGCTCCCCAGATACTCAGTTAGGTTCAGTGATGAGCCAAGGAGCTTCCACTAGCAGTTCCAGCTGGGCAGCAGTGCCACAGAGGAGGCAGTGGGTGGCAAGCCCTTTATCTGGATATTCTGGAGGCCCTGGCTCCACTGGGTCATTAAGCCCTGTGTTAGCCTTCCATCACTATAACACATCCCTGAGATAATCAATTTATAAAGAGAAAGCGTGCACTTTGGCCCACAGTTTTGGAGGTTCCAGTACATGATCAGTTGGCCCCACCACTTTGGGCCTCTGTCAAGGCATGAGTATGTGGCAGAGTAAATGCATTCACCTCTTGGCCAGAAATGAAAGAGAGAGACAAGAAGGGACCAGGGTCCCCTAATACACTTCAAGGGCAATAGCACCACCCTGGGGACCAAACTTTTAATACATGGCCTTTGGGGGATACTTATCCAAACCATAACAGGTGCTGAGATCTGAGGGAAGGGGTGAGCCAAAAAGGAGAAATTCTAATTTGGGTACAAGAAAAAATATAATTTACAGATGAAGTAATGTCAGTTTATTGTATTATTCCCAGGTTTTTATTTTGAATTTTCAAACCCATAGAAAGCTGAAAATATTATATGGTGGAAACTCACATGCCTTTCCCTTTGATTGCTAAAGTTTTTCTCTATTTGCTGGAGATCTTTCTCCACCCCATGTCTCTTTCTATTGATTTTTTTGATGAATCATTTGAAAATTAGTTACAGATATCTTGTGACTTCATCCCAGTGTTTTTACATGCTCAAGACATTTGACTTCATGAATTATCTAATAAACTGGCCATAGATATAAATTATCTTAATAATATTTATAATATTTTTCTGATCTTGGAATCAATCAAAATTATATTGCATGTAACTATCATTCTCTTTAGTCTGTTTAAAATCTAGAATAGTCTCTCACTTTTTTTTTTTTTGGTCTTTCCTGGAGTTTTGGAGGTCGGGCTACTTTTCTTATAGAATGTCCTGTAATCTAAATTCCTGTGTTTGTTTCCTCATTTTTGGATTCAGATTAGATATTTTTGGTATAACTGCTACCTAAATTGAGTTGTATTGCATATTTTCATATTTTCCATTCCAGCATATCAGGAAGCTCCAAATGCCATTTGTTTCAATATTGATAATGATTCTATATGGTGTTGAGTTTCAGGAGCCAGAATGTGTGGGGCAGTCATTTTCTTTTGTTCTTTGGTTAAGGTGATAGCTGCCAGATTTCTTTACCATGAAAGCTCTTTTATCCTTTATAGGTAAGA